>JASAND010017961.1:0-59719 GCA_030248195.1 Trissonchulus latispiculum
AATAACGTGCAACACTTAAAATTACATGTTGTTAAGGTGTGATGATTCCTTTTGGGTACATATTGTTAGTTGACGGCTCATATCAAGTGATGAAATTTGATGAAACTTTGCAGAAGAAGTTCTTTGCGTTATAACAGCCTCGGAGCAAACCAGTTTCAACACAAGTTTCTCGAGCATTTGCTGAGCAATTCTTTTTTGCAATTTTGGCACTGGCAATTTTTGACAGTTTGATAGCAGTTGCATAGTTATAATGATGAGTAAAAATTGGAAACTAAAGATGCCAATTTGAATACCTCTCCCAGAGGAGCAACCACCAAAGGCATGGACATCTTGCGATTGGCTACCATGACGGCTCTCTCATCAAAGCTTTTTGAAAACACGACCGATTGTTCTCAGCAATGTGGATTCACGATGATGCAACCTATACGGTTGCCACTTAGCAGATTTGTGTTTGTTTGTGTTAGCTCGTGTTCTACACAAAAAATACGCCGAAACCATTTCCGTTAGCTGCCCCCACTGCTGCGCTCCAGATAATGCAGTCACTTGCCAAAATCGGGGAATTATTCAAAATGCAGGTTGCGCAGGTGTTTTAGCTAATTTCCTCATAACGAAGGGAGATTTCACAAAAGGCTAACATAGGGTCCCCAGCTATTTGATAAGTGTCAAATCAAGTAACAGAAGTTTCAAGAAAAATTCATTTCAGTCTGCAAAAATTTCTGAAAAAAACTACATCCTCCTGAAAAGAGTGAAAAAAGTTTTGGAGAAGCAAAAATCGTTGTGTTCACTAAAAAGAGAAAGTGCTTTTCTACATGTTTACGTAAGATAGCATCCAAGCTTCAAGCAATGAGGTGTAATAACAGTTCAAAGTTGATGTCTTCAAAAGGAATCAACACCTTCACCAGGTTTAAACTGAGTTCTTTGGTACCCTTTGCTTACTAGTTCATATGTACCAACTAACTTGATAACTCCAAGTTGCAACAAAATCCCTTCAGTTGCTTCATCAATCTTGCAGGTGGCTCCTTCTGACACTGCTTCGTTGTTGACAAATTGCACGACATGGGTATTCCTAAGCCTTCAGGAGAATCCCAAAAATTCAGCCTCCTTGCAGACATGTGTCGCAAGCTGTTTGTCTAAAAAGGGGCTATTAGTAAATGGAACCAGTAACCGAAACCTAAAATCCAAATGAAGGTTAATGTCTGTGCTAAATTAAGCAAAAGTAATGTTTCTTGAAATGATTCTTTGAAAAAATCGGATTATTATTTTTACAAGTTAGTGATCTGCACTCTTACTGTGTTTTTGTTCAATAACTTTGCGCTTAGAAACGATAGTGCTTAGAAGGTATCTAAGTTCGCCGAAGAATGCTTTACCATTTGCATTTTATAGTTCATAAATTAGAATAAGCACGACTCACATGGTTCGGGTCTACTTGTGTTTGACATCAATTTTTTCTTTTACCGATTTTTATTTGCGATATTCTTAATAATTCGACTTTCGGATAGCAAGTAACTAACCAGCCAATACTCAATCTGAAGGTTTCATTAATAATCGTGACTTCAAATTTTGTCAACGTTAAATTACTGAAAGCGTGAGGGTGAGAGGGAATATCTATTTTCAATGAATTTTCAAAACTGCATGACGTGATATTGTGCAAAATCGGCTCACATGTAAAAATGTGTAAATCTGATTTAATTGTGAGGTGCACGAATCCTTATAGGGGACCGTGATGTTCAGTCCTTGACTGGAACAGGAATCTGCAATTTCTGAACTTTAAATTTATTTTAAAATCGGCTAGGCGGTGTTTCTTTAAGGAAAGCAATCACTTCAGTGCTGTTCAGTGATCAGTAGTACAAAACTGCTCATTAAGTACCACTGGCAATAACAAAATGTAAGAATAAATGGGATTTATCCAAAATTACTCATGACTGGTTCTGCCAGAACTTGTTTTCCAGAACAACAGAACCCATTTGCAGAAACACCGTGCGCCATGTCGTTCCTCACACAACTGAATCCGTCAGGACAACTGTTGTAATTACTTTCAACTCGGCAGACTCGGGGTCCTTGGAGTGGTAGGGCACCAGATAGAACCTTTCTGCATTTGGACAGATATCTAAAGAAGTGTATCTATATAGTAATATCTATACAGTTCATGCCACAATATCTGGTGCAGTACTACTCGTGTTCCCAAGTACACACTTAGTCAAAAAGGGTATAAATTGAGCGAGACTCAGTCTGAATGTAGAATTTGTGTGGACATTGTTACCAATTTGCGTGTTTCTCTTTATGATTTCATTAAATTATAAAGAGTGACTCACGGGGTGCTCTTGAAGGACTACCAGCTGCCACGAAATGAGCTAATAACTCAAACCTTCGTTCGTCAGGCGGCTTTTGGCGAACCAATAAAAATGACTAATTTTAGTCGAACCATGCATAACTCAAAGCTAAGTGCTCGTGACACATGCATAGTTTTGCTTGCTCTTTCTGGATCAAACAGTTCCAGCTCTGGATCAAAGACTTGGTTCGCTAAGGGGACATACGTTACCAATTTATGTCAACCATAAACCAGTCAAAATAGAAATGATTCAAGTGGCAGTAGTAGCAGTAGTAGGAAGTAGCTAGACATGCCTTTTACACTACAGCAATGTCCTTCGAATGCGTTTGACAAGGGTGATTGGCATGTGTAACCAGATTCGCAAGAGTTCAATGCGCTTCCAATAACACAGGAAGTAGTGTGTCCGTTCTTGTCTCGTTGGATTGCTTTACCTTCAGGGCATATCTCTGTAAATGAATTAATGATTGTTGTAAAATAAACTATAAAGAAATAAATAATGATGAGCTAAAGCCATGCCATGGAAATTCAGGGAATACCTGAACTGTTGCTCCGTCGCTAATTAGAAAGCATTGTTTTGCGACGCTCAATGGATTACTTACATTTGTCGGGTAGTTTAAATGTCTAGATTGAACTCGTGGACAAATGTGGAAAATAATAGACAGGTGTTATCATTTCAAGCGGTATATAATGCATGGCAAATGTAAACTTGTAAAGATAGCATTTTTGGGACAAATTTGAAAGCTCTAATTGCTTCATTGCATTCTAAGACTTGCTGGAAAAAACGCTAAAACCATTAATCGACTGATTCCTCCTGTGTTAAAGCGACGCAAAACATTGACATTATTTTTAGTATGATTGATTATTTTAAATTAAGGATTTATTGAAAATCGAAGTTCTCATCATGGATACCTTTAATGTAAACTTTAGTCTTAATTGGTGTTATTTTAGGCTGGGATTTATCTAGATGGACAGCATACAAATATCAAGGGCAGCCCAATATCATTCAATATAATTTCGAAGCAACTATTATTGCTCGTACCGGTCTGAGACTGTGTGCAGCAGTAGTAGGCATTTTTGTTCACATTGAATCGACAAAGGTAATTCGCCGGGCAGCTGCCTGGCACATTCGGTATGCAGCTTGTTGTCTGTTGAGTCATGGCGTCAATAAATGCTTTCTCATTTTTCGGGCAGACGTCTAAAAAGTTATGTCAGAGTTGAAATAATTATTTATTACTTATTATTATCATAACTAAATTATGTGAAAAAGCAAAGATACATTTGGTGCGCAACAAACAATAGATATTAATACCCATATGTGTAGCACCGCAGCAAATGTAAGTGCCTGTGAGAGCATCATAACTGCATTGAAATCCTTCAGGACAGGATTTGCTGTCAGCGATATTGCAGTTGGATATTTCCTGCGTATTTGGATCAACGTAGACGGTTTCACCAACACCACAAGCTAAAGCAATTCAAGTTAAGCCCAATAGTTTTAATGTTAACAATTCTGTTTAATAAGTTAAATAATTTAATAGTTGATTCACATGATCCCTGGTCTTGTTAAAACTAAATGCTCAAACATGTTTCTTTATTTACATTAGACCAAATCTGGGCCACCAGAAGCTGATTTGAGACAAATCTCATAGTAACGAAACAATATTTGACAAAGCACTGAAACCTGAAGAACATATTATTGGGACATTTTGAGTGTTTAGTATTTTCAAGATCCGACAAAAATATTCTTGAGACTGGGTTTTTCGCCATAAAATCAGGTTTCAGTAAAACCATGACATTTTCTGAGTGAGACTTCTCTCTGAAGCAGCACCATGTTTATATAGCAGTTTACCAATCTAAGCGGTGCTTTCGAAAATACACGACTTCTAATGTCGGCCTGGTCAAGAATCAGATGCCCGCAGTACTTGGAAACTGGCTTATAGCTTTGACTTTTGGGACACAAAGCTATCTGTGGTTGTAATGATTTAAAAATGTAGGCATTTGAGCGACGGAGATAACATTGTCTCCGCAAACGTTGCAGTATCGAAGAACTTTTGAGAATTACCTGACGACTTGCAGAAATTGTTGCATTGAGACAGCGTAGCAAAATTATTGCCATTGGAGCCACACCTAAACATCTACAACTAAGTGCATAACTCCAGGCATAGAGTAAAAAGACCATAGTGGCACAACATAGTGACAATATGTAACATAGTGACAATGAAGTTAGCAACTTTCAATAAATCACCCAGCTAAACTACGTACGGTGTGCGAAGCTTCTGCACTGGGTGCTTGCGGGATAAATAATGTACAAGGTAAAACGGGTTGGGACCATGCCACATCAAAATCAACAGTTTTATCCATTGTGGTAACCGTAGCAGTCAGCATAGGGTCAAACCGTTAGATGATAATGTGCACAGTACGGACTTTGTCATCATTGCATTTGCTTTAAAAATGCACTGAATATTTTTGCTGGTTATATTGCTATTATTATACGACGTAGTAGAGCAAAGTTCAATATCGTAACTGCAATGCAGTAACTGTAATTTTAGAGTAATGGTCACTAGTACAATTATGACATGCTTTTTGCCTTTCTTCTTCTGCATAACAGAGCACTGAACTCACGTATTGACTGTGCCCTCAAACCCTTACTGAGTAACGGCTTTTGCAAGTCTGGGGCCCAGATCAAACTGATATGTCTGAGGTGCCATTCGGAGCTGATGAAACAGGTACCACTGAACATAGGGATCGTTTCCAAAACCAACCTCAGGTGAGGAAACAAGCTCCACCAGACAGGATCGTTTTTCATGCATCAGAATACGCAAAATGCACATGCAACATTCACTGCCATTACTAGAAACTATAATAAACTACTGATTCATTTATATACTAAGTATGTGTTTCCATTTTTCAGATATTATGAGTCTATCAAAAGGTTTTGAGTACACCACCATAGCGAGATTTAGTTCAACCAAAGTAGCTGGGACTAAGCACAAACTGAACTGACTTGGTTGGAATTCTGCTGTCCAATCTTTGACGAAGAATGTGTCCAGGTAAACTACTAGCTAACGTTATTAGAAACTGCAATTAAAGGACCCTATCTTTCCACGAACGCCGCCTGACTTGGTTGGAAACATGCCCTCGAAGCTAGTTAATTAATTAATCCAAACAATTTAATTCTTCAAACGTTCTTGCAATTCAGGTCTTGGGTTTTTCAGAGGTCTCATCCGCGCAATCTCGCTGTTATGGAGCAGTCGACGTATTTGATAGACTTTCTAACTGGATGTATTCCAGACGTCCGACGTAAAAACCAAATCTTGAATTTTTTGGTTTACACGTACAATTATTTATTTCTCAAAAACTTTCAAGTGTACAAACAATTCAGTTATATGAATCAGCAAAAAATTATAAGGCTGCAGTTACCATAAATAGTAATTTTTAATTCAGACATTGCATTTTTAATCTTGTCCCGCAGCTCATAAAATTGAAACCATTACTTCTCACTAATAAGTTATTAAATTTTAGGGAAACAAACTAGCAGGTACTCTGGTAGTGGCACTAAGGCAAATCGAAAAACGCTTTCAGGAATTGCCCGAGTTTTACAGCAGACGCACAGGATTTTGAAGAAATATGGTTTGTGGATAAATATTTCGAGTCATTTTCACAGCTTTCGAGAAATTGCACTTCAAAGGATTGACATTTGGGCATTATAATATTCCTCAGAGACATTTTACACACGTGTCCAAAGTAGTTCAGAATTCCGAAACTATATTTCCAGTCATAATTGACTAGTTTTCTCGAAATATGTAACCGACCTGGAAATACACAGCTTTACAAAACATAGGGATAAGCAGAAATAACAAGGATAAGAAACACGCTGTCCGGAGAAGCATGCTAGGATAACACCAATAGGAGACAAAATTGAGATCAGTAACTACAAGGAAATTAAGGACAAGGCAAGCAATTTGGAACAGTCACTTATTGATGGAGCCTTAAACTAAGCTTTGTAACAGTAAAGTATGTAAAGTATGTAAGTAAAGTATGTAAAGGGTAAACTAACGCAACGTTCTTACCCATTGTACGTGAACATTGAGCAGGATTTGCTGGCAGCATTAAAATAGAATCTCTGCACAGCTGAAGTTCCGCATAGATGACCTTCTTTCGGAGATTGACTGCATAGGTGTGCTAAAATTATATTAATTTTAGTTAGGTTAGTTAGTTAGTTTAGTTTTTAGTTAGTTTAGCTAAAATTAATTAATTTAGGGAGGAACACATAGTTGTAGTCAGAGCAAGGGTGTGTTCTCAGGAAATACACTAGTAGTGATAAAATGACGGTTCTAAAACCTCCCGCAGTCGCAGCATTCAGCCGCCAGTGGAGGAGGGACCCAGATATTTTTTACCTAATTACTATTACTAATTGTTAAGCTGGTAGACCTGACTGAAACAATTAATTGACTCGATAATTGTAAGTTTTAAAAAAGTTTTATAAACGTGCAAATAGTTGTAAACAAAGTTGCAAAAAGTTTAAAAAAAGCTGTGAAAAAATTTATAAAGTTTTATAAAGTAGCAAACATTTTGTATAAAGTCGTAAAAAAGTTTCCTATGGCGGTTCTAGGACCTCCCGCAGTCGCAGCCTCCCGGCGCCGACAACCACCCGCAGTCGCAGCCTCCGCATTCACAATCGGAAGAAAGTGATAAAATGAGGGTTCCAAAACCACCCGCAGTCGCAGCCTCCAGCCGCCAGAGGAGGAGAGGCCCTGATATGTTTTACCTAATTACTATTACTAATTATTAAGCTGGTAGACCTGACTGAAATAATTAATTGACTCGATGTTTTTCTTAATTGTAAAAGTTTTAAAAAAGTTTTATAAACGTGTAAATAGTTGTAAACAAAGTTGCAAAAAGTTTAAAAAAGCTATGAAAAAATTTATAAAGTTTTATAAAGTATATAGCAAACATTTTGTATAAAGTCGTAAAAAGTTTGCTAAAGTTGCGAAAAAGTTTATAAAGTTGCTAAAAGTTTTGGAAAAGTGAATCAACAGGTTGGAAAAAGTTGTTAAAAGTTTTGAAAAAGTGAATCAACAGCTAGGAAAAAGTTTTATAATGTAGTTAAATATAATTACCAAACCTACAATTAGCAAAAAAGTTGTGTTAAATGTAATTACTAAATCTATAGGTAACAAAAAGTTTCAGATAGCAGCGCGAAAATTAACCGACCGCTCTCAACCATGAAAAATAACACAAATGAAGTTTTTCTCAGGTTTCTGCTAATTTATACCAGAATAGAGTCTTTGGTTGCTATGGCAACAGTTGTCATAGCA
Organism: Trissonchulus latispiculum; assembly: GCA_030248195.1. Classification (NCBI taxonomy): domain Eukaryota; kingdom Metazoa; phylum Nematoda; class Enoplea; order Enoplida; family Ironidae; genus Trissonchulus; species Trissonchulus latispiculum. The sequence goes on from JASAND010017961.1 coordinate 7,645, forward strand.
ACAGCTAAACCGTTTCGACCCCTGCCAAAAGGTCTCATCAGACGGCTAGGCTACCGTTACGGGTTTTTTGGAAAAGTTTTAAAAAGTTGAACTTTAAAAAGTTGTTAAAAGTTTTCTAAAGTTTTGGAAAAGTGCTAGTGTTGTCTCTAGCCAAATTTAATTACTAAATCTACAGGTAGCAAAAAGTTTAATAGTTACAAAAAAGTTTTATAAAGTTGTACTCTAATGAGCAGATCTACAAGTATTATTTCAAAAGCTCAAACCTCAACCGACCACTCTCAACCAAGAAAAATAACACAAATAGGGCTTTTCTCTGGGTTCTTCTACTGCAATACCAGAATGGAGGCATTAGGTGCTATGACAACAGTTGCCATGGCGACAGTTGCCAGGACAACGGCTAAACCGTTTCGACTCCTACCAAGGAGTCTCATCAGACGGCTAGGCTACCGTAATTTTTTGTAATTTTTTCTGTTTTTTTATTTTTCTTCACATACTCATATACAGGTACACATAAGTTACACATATACGCGATCATCAAAATTCCATCTGCTCATCGTTTTAAATAGCAAATGTACAACACCCAACTCTTACAACATATGAATATTTTACAAACAATAACTGTACAATGAGTAACACGGAGTAAATTTCGGAGTAATTGAGAGTAACTGAAGAGTAGTCAGGAGCACCAATGAGCAAATAAACAGCAATCAAGAGTAACTAAAGAGCATCAAAAATACTTGTAGTTCTAACTAAAAGTACGGAAAAGATTACATAACGCTAAACCTTTAAAACGTCAAACATCAGCAAACATACTCTTACTTAAAACCTACACCAAGCCTATTCCCAGTTTAGTTCAGTTCAATCACTATGCTCACTATTTTTGCTTGCTTGCCCACCAACTACCTTTTCAGGTAGCACCACAGTGCTTATGTCAGAGTTGTTTTCAATAGCTCGCTTCAGTGCTTCTTCTTCACTAGAATACTTTTGCTCATAATCTGCTTGCTTATCCAAAATTTCCTCAATAATTGGATCATTGAGAAAGGCTTTATAGCGCAGAATATGGAAATAAATTCTTCTGTTGAGATCTGCACGAATTCTTGGTCGAACTTCATTGTAGGCTTCAATTTCTGCCTCATCCTCGTCATGTCCATCTGACTGATAGTCAGACATTAATCTATCTATCCTTTTATCATATTTTTGCTCAGACTGTTGCACCAGCTTATCCCAAAATTCACCGATATCAACAGTGTGGCATGTCTCTCCACAGCTCGATTCACTACTCTCCTCTGCGCTAGCCTCTAGCTTAGAGTCCTCATTGTGAACGTTCTGAATGTGTCGCTGTAGGTTGAACGCTCTTGTGAACATCAGCCCACATTGATCACAGGAGTGTGATTTAGAACTAGACATTGTTTCTGTTGGATGTCAGCTTCCTACTGTATATATACCTTTTTATTAATTTCGACGAGAAAAAAGAACAGAATAATGGAATAGGAACAGCCTCGGAGTAGGCTCGGAGTAAGCTGGGAGCAGCATCGGAGTAGGTTGTGAGCAACCCTAGAGTATATTAGAGCAGCAATGAGCAACTCTCACTGAGTGTGTATTAATACGAAAAATACTTACATGTTTGTTCTTCATATGACAACCCAAACCTCTTCTTCCAAATTTAACACCACACTGTTGACGCCAAAAGATAGTCATAGAACCAGTCACTAAGAGAGCTCGAAAAAGCAACCATTTAGCAGAATGCAAAATGCAAAAATGACAAGCTAATAGCTGTTCTGCTATTTAATAGATGTTGTGGTCATTAGGCCAGCGAAATATTAGCTAAGTTTGGCATTACCATGTGCATCAATATATTTTTAGGAAGATCGATCATTTTTGTCACGACAATATGATTGTGCGTTGCGATAGCAATTGAACGATTGTAACCAGAAAAACATTATTGCCATGTTTAGCTTCAACCACTTATTATGGAAGTTGATTCAATTTCACTTTAATTTTCAATGTGATTATTATAATAAATCTTTCATCATAATACTCCAAATTGAATCAACTTCAATGATAAGTGGTTGAAGCTAAACATGGCAATAATGTTTTTCTAGCCTAGCCGTCTGATGAGACCTTTTGGCAGGGGTCGAAACGGTTTAGCTGTTGCTATGACAACTGTTGCCATATTAACCAAAGACTCTATTCTGGTATAAATTAGCAGAAACCTGAGAAAAACTTCATTTGTGTTATTTTTCATGGTTGAGAGCGGTCGGTTAATTTTCGCGCTGCTATCTGAAACTTTTTGTTACCTATAGATTTAGTAATTACATTTAACACAACTTTTTTGCTAATTGTAGGTTTGGTAATTATATTTAACTACATTATAAAACTTTTTCCTAGCTGTTGATTCACTTTTTCAAAACTTTTAACAACTTCTTCCAACCTGTTGATTCACTTTTCCAAAACTTTTAGCAACTTTATAAACTTTTTCGCAACTTTAGCAAACTTTTTACGACTTTATCCAAAATGTTTGCTATTTTATAAAACTTTATAAATTTTTTCACAGCTTTTTTTAACCATTTTGCAACTTTGTTTACAACTATTTGCACGTTTATAAAACTTTTTTAAAACTTTTACAATTATCGAGTCAATTAATTATTTAAGTCAGGTCTACCAGCTTAATAATTAGTAATAGTAATTAGGTAAAAAATATCTGGGTCCCTCCTCCACTGGCGGCTGAATGCTGCGACTGCGGGAGGTTTTGAAACCCTCATTTTATCACTTTCTTCCGATTGTGAATGCGGAGGCTGCGACTGCGGGTGGTTGTCGGCGCCGGGAGGCTGCGACTGCGGGAGGTCCTAGAACCGCCATAGGAAACTTTTTTACGACTTTATACAAAATGTTTGCTACTTTATAAAACTTTATAAATTTTTTCACAGCTTTTTTTAAACTTTTTGCAACTTTGTTTACAACTATTTGCACGTTTATAAAACTTTTTTAAAACTTACAATTATCGAGTCAATTAATTATTTCAGTCAGGTCTACCAGCTTAATAATTAGTAATAGTAATTAGGTAAAAAATATCTGGGTCCCTCCTCCACTGGCGGCTGAATGCTGCGACTGCGGGAGGTTTTAGAACCGCCATTTTATCACTACTTACACTATTATCATAGTGAGAATATACTATCGATCGTTAATCATTAATCGGAAGAAATTGACGCAGATACCTGTCGATTGCATCTATCTTGGTTTAATCCAGAGTTTCACAATATTTAATGACTTTCATATTTGTTGGCACTAATAAACCTTACATAACCGTTACTTAGTGAATGGTCAGCTGCATTCAGGAACCATTTGATATGTTTTTGAACACAAGAGCTCTGAATACCTCGAGTTGGACAGCAGTAATGCAAAACCTCGTTCCCTATCATGACATCCGTGCATTCATGGGAGTCTGGACACTTTTTGTCTTGTGAACAAGACCTGATTTCATTTGTTTCCTCCCTGTAGAAGGAACCGCCGTTAGGACAGCCTGAAAGTATGCAAGTTGCTCAAGTTTAACAAATCCCAACTTACAAGTGGTTAAAATTTCACAGGAATTTTGTTTCCAAGCTTCAGAATTAGTTTATAGTGGCTAAGTTACCCTGATACTTATCATTAACTGATTAGTTGCTACTTACCTGCTCACCGATCGCATCTCAATCTAAGTAATAGCAAACTCAAAATTCAATAAACGGCAGCTATTCAAAACCTATTAATACGCTGCGCCTGGCGATATTAAGGGAGCTAAATTTTTACGCCAGTTTATTCGCTTCCAGGTTGCTGATTTTCATATATTTTACTGACCAAATGGTATATTTTAATGAGGCTTGGAAATTAAAATCAGAACACTTGCGGCCATACATTAACATAGGGTCGTGTCCTGGGGGGGCTTGTCCTAAAACAATTTTGAGGGGGCTTGTACCTTGAACAAAAATTTTCAGGGGGGCTTGTACCTCAAGAATAAACTTGTAAAATTTTTCGAAAAATTATCGCTAATTTCCCGAAAAACTAAACATCTCAGCTAAAAAATTCCGGCGAAGCCGGAAATGTTTTGAAATTTTGCTGTAAAAACTAATTTTTTCCGGCTATTTTTGGTTACCCCTAGGCCAGTTTTTCGTTACCCCTTGTCCCCGACGGCGATAGGGCTTGTACCCTGTCCGTCTTGGGGGGGGGGGGCTTGGACCCCCCCAGACCCCCCGCGTTAACCTATGCTTGCGGCTGTTGAGCAATTGTTCTCTTGTATATTAGAGTAATCAATGAATTTCTGATGTATAAAATTTGCTGTCGGTTAAAAGTAACACCAAATTCTTTACTTCAAGAATTCGTTAAACATATATAAAGACCTCAACCACAGTTCAGATTCCTGCAGATCACAGTCCGAAAACAGTGTAAAACATGATATAATGTTTGGGAGGTTCCATTTTGGCATTCGTGAGATTTCAAAGGCACGTGTTAAAAAGCGACATCGCATGTACTATGTTTAACCCATGCAACCTCAACTTTGAGGTCAAATAACACATGCAACGTCAATTCAACAACCGTAAGTCTTCCGACCGTAATTTGATAAAACTCATCAAAATATACCGTTTGAACAATGAGCAAAAATGAACCCTTCGCCCCTTACAAGCTTTCGGTAGACAAGCAACAAAAATTTGACATGAGTCATGATTTCGTTTCGTACCTCCTACACCACAAAATCGTTCACAGATTTCGCGACTCGGAAAGTTGTTTGGATTACCATCACATCCCATGTACTCAAAGGTTTGACAAGAGAGACTGGTTGTGTCATAAAACCAGCGAGCAGACTTTGGACCACAGCTTACTCCAATGCTGACTGGCAGAGAACAGGTATAGACTAAAAGCACAGATTGTATAGAAAAGTTTCATACAATTCAATTTAGAAAGGAAATTATTTATAAATTATAAATAAATACTGTTAGCAGGCTGCACAGCACACGTTGTGAAATTAAATGCTAAACAATGATTTTTATGATTATTGCTAAACAATTGTTACTGGCTAAACAATTGCCGCCCGCAATAAAGATAGATTGCTTAAGCTTTTCAATGTAGTCAAAAGTTAATACCATAATTTCAATCCACTTTACCTTTTGTAGGACAGCAGGCCCACATGAAACCATCAAAGTAACACTCGTAGTTTGGCGGGCAGGGACGCACAATGCCTGTGCTGGAGCATTGAAAAAAGTTTCCATAGCTGTCTTTATAAGCTTGCCCCTGAACACATTTTGGTTCAGCTAAAACAAAACAAACAAGAGGACCCCTAAAAGGGGTATCGTTCTGCATCTGAGCGTAAAGAATTCATAGGCAGATTTTTTGATAGACCATAAGATCAGATACGCATAGATAGACCAACAGCTTGACAGGAATTGATATTATGCAGAACACTTGGCACTCCGTTTAAATTATTGGATTGGCCGGGGCGCTCAGCAGTCAAACTTATTTCTTTTTTGTATTTAAAAACAAACTTTTAGCTAATCTCATCATAATTATTGTGTGAATACAACATAAATTTAAATTTCAGATTCAATAAAGTTTAAATTTCAGATTCAATAATATATTTTTCCTTCTGCTCCTCCTTAACTATTCTGAGAAGTGGGATTACCGCTAGCTACCTGTTTAGGACAATATACTGGGCTGGATTGTTCTCAGTTTTAGCAGATGAATGCAGTGCCACCTTTTCAAAATAGTTTTCCAAAATTTTAGTTTAGAAATTCACTTAAAAATGAAACCAGAGTTAGCATTACAGAGCCCTGAAACATTCCTGTTCCCCGAGTTGTACTATGGGTTTTAAAAAAGCAAAATAGCCTCAGCACAGAATTCCGTCTAAATGCATAATGCTTGGTTTTAACAGTGAAATGCAGCCAATCGGCCTGGCTGCCAACTATGAACTGTTCTCAGATATTGCTGAACTAATTTGCATAATTGCAGAAGTTCTTGAAAACTACATTTTCTTGCTAGGTTAGGGGGGCAATGAAAACATCAGCATAACTGGAAATCCGCCTGCGAGAAAGAGGGGGTAGAAACTAAGAAAAATTAAAGCAAATGGTAAACACCAGTAGTATAGTAGGGGCATTTCGCACCCCACTCCCGGAGGGAGTGACCTTTCACCTATCTTCCTACCGAAATTAACATAAGTCTTACCCTAACCTTTCATACACTTAATACTAAGTTTTGCTTTCTAACCTCTTATTCGATTCTTGTTAAATAACTTATTTACTTAGCTGCCTAACTTCTCTACCTGCCTACGCTAGTTGACCTATCCACCTACCTAAACCCAGTTTTAATTCGATGTGTTTATGTATTTTATATTGTTTATATTATATGTTTAGCTGTTTTATGTTTGTGTATTCATATTTTATGCACACATTTTCAATCAGATATACAATTAGCCCTGAAGAGGACTGTTGGAGCAGAGATGGAGGCGAAGTTTGGTTCCCAGGGTTTGAGCAAGGCTGTCGATAAGTGGAATTTGTTTCTGGTCAACCATCCGAAGGTCTACCAAATCGGGTCCTTCTAAAACTCCCAAAAATGGTAATCCAAAAGTTCCTTTAAATTTAAAAGTAGCCGATCTTCCATCCTCGATAGCTGTTTCCGGGGTTAAGTAACTTGGCGCACTGTAGTCCCAAATCTCCACCTCATTGCTTTGAACACTGAACCAACACCACCGTACAGTACTCGAAGTCGTCGCGTCGAATTGGCTCTCCAATCTAGACATGACTAACTTCGAGTACTGTGAATCAATAAAAACAGAAATTGTACATACAAACACATAAAAGCATCGACCGAAATCAATAAAAGGAGAAGTTGTTCTTTGACCTTGCTCAACATTACTCGAACATTACCCCAACATTACTCACAAGGCTCAGTGTATGCTCAGTGTATGCTCGGTGTTGGCTCGGAGTAGGTTTGGAGTGACTCAGAATCAATAAAAGCAGGATAGACAAAGTATATAAAAGCACCAAGCGAAATCAATAAAAGCACAGACAACAAGGACAAAGCGACATCAAGTATATATTGAAACTCAAGCAGAACAAACATGTCTAGTTGTGAATATTACAAACCATGCCAGTGTGGCACTTGTGGTCAGACATTCACCAGGGCGTTCAACCTGCAACGTCATGTTCAAAACCTTCACAGTGCCCAACCAGAGTATGATGAGTATGAATCAGAGTATGATGAGTCTGAATCAGAGACGAGTACCGAATGTTCAGACAGTAGCGACTCGAGTTGTGGAGAGATCTATGAGCCAACTGACATTGGTAAATTTTGGGATGACCTTGTCAGGCAGTCTGAAGAGAGGTTCGAAGGTAGAATAACTAGGCTAGCAAATGAATACGTTGCAGACGGCCATGATGATGCTGAGGCTGAAATTGAGGCTTACAATGAAGTCCGACCTAGGATCCGAGCTGAACTAAATAGAAAAATCTACTTTCACATCCAACGTTGTAAGGGGTTCCTCGATAATCCAATAATTGATGAAATTCTAACCAAACAAATAGAGTATGAGGCAAAGTATTCTGATGAAGAAGCCCTCAGACGTGCCATAGAAAAGAACTCTAATTTGAGCACGGTGGTACTACCTGAAAAGACGGTGGACCAATTTGATGAACAGTAAGAGGAAGAATAAGTGCAAAATTACTAGTTAATGGGGAGTAGGCTCAGTGTATGCTCGGTGTTGGCTCGGAGTAGGTTTGGAGTGACTCAGAGAACAAAGGTACGACTGTCGGTAAGTTAGGGCCCGGCATGGAAAGTTAAGACAAAATTCTGTAAAATATTAAAAAGTATGTTCGGAGTAAGATTGGTGTAAAGCTGAACTTTGGTGGGTTGAATGAAAAGTTAAGAAAGATTAAACACTTAATAATACCAATTTGTACAAACGGTAAATGTAAGTTATAAGCCAACCAAGTACTAGCTAACTCAAAAGTCTATATAAACGGTGAAATTTCTGGGGAAGTGTCAGTTTGACTTGTTCTTTTGTCGTGAGCGGTTGGTTTTAAAAGCTTTCTTGACAACATGTATTGGTGGTGTTGGTTCAGTGTTCAAAGCAATGAGGGTGGAGATTTGGGACTACAGTGCGCCAAGTTACTTAACCCCGGAAACAGCTATCGAGGATGGAAGATCGGCTACTTTTAAATTTAAAGGAACTTTTGGATTACCATTTTTGGGAGTTTTGGAAGGACCCGATTTGGTAGACCTTCGGATGGTTGACCAGAAACAAATTCCACTTATCGACAGCCTTGCTCAAACCCTGGGAACCAAACTTCGCCTCCATCTCTGCTCCAACAGTCCTCTTCAGGGCTAATTGTATATCTGATTGAAAATGTGTGCATAAAATATGAATACACAAACATAAAACAGCTAAACATATAATATAAACAATATAAAATACATAAACACATCGAATTAAAACTGGGTTTAGGTAGGTGGATAGGTCAACTAGCGTAGGCAGGTAGAGAAGTTAGGCAGCTAAGAAAATAAGTTATTTAACAAGAATCGAATAAGAGGTTAGAAAGCCATAGGCGGTCAAAGATTACGCCTTATGAAAATTTTATGAAACCTGATTTGTTGATGCTGCACCAAAAATTATAAAAATCCTTATTTAGCTGAAACTAAGTGTGTTGGGTCTAGACTTGTAGAGCTCGAGAAGAGGAATCGAACGGTATCTGTTTCATTGAAATCGGATCAGGGATGAGAAAGTTATGGACCGTTGAAAATCACCTTATAAAATATTTATGAAACCTGATTGCCTGATGCTGCACCAAGAGTATATAAACCCTTGAAGTTGACAATTATGTCAGAAGTTTAGTTAGTACAAATTCATCAAAAATCAAGTAAAATGGTCGGCAATTTAGTGGAGTTGAGTAAAATGAACATGATTTGAACAAAAAATGAACAAACAAATGAACAAAATATAGATCAAAACTAAGTCATAAATTATTAAAAAAAATACAAAAACATTGCATGCGCCGGACTAGGTACTGTATATATGTATATATTGTACATATGTATTTGCTGTAAATAATGGCTTGAATAAATATAAAAATGATAAAACAAAAAATACAAAAACATTGCATGCGCCGGACTAGATTAGGTACTGTATATATGTATTGTACATAGGTTAGGTAGGTAGATGTTCTAGGCTTGTAGCTAGGTTAGTTAGGTAGAAACTGTAGATGAGCCAAGTCGAAAGATTAAGTAGGTAAAGGTACGTATGCTAGGTAGGTTAGATTAGGTAGGAGTCCGGTAATGGACCGACGCCGGGTCCCAAGCCCCGGGGGAAGAACACAAAGGGACGGAATGGAAATAGGACAGCTATACCATAGAGAAGGGAACTTGGGTTGTCAAATAAAGTTGGATATTAAAGCAAAGGGGAATTCAAGGAATTCAGTGTTTAAGGAATATTATTAGATGAATTTAGATGTGGGGATCAGGGAGTGTAACCGGAGTAGAGAGTGAACAGACCAGAGGTGTTAAGACAGTGAAGGAATGTGACGGTCTGGAAAAGCTTGTATGGGTGGGAGGGAATATCTCAATCCAATGATTGAGGTGCGAAATGCCCCTACTATACTACTAACACCCAACAGAACATTAAACTGACAAAATCAAAAATCAAAATAAGCAAACAATTGACTGCATGGGTTAAACAAACCAATATCTCAGAAATGTGCAAGCAGGCAGGCCCCCTTCGGTTGAAAAAACAATTGCATCAGCATACGAGGCCAATGTTGAAGATAGGCTGAATAAGTATAGAGAAGGGCTTCCTTAGTGTGAAATATAGCTATATTCCGTGTAAGTAGTTCTGCCTCCAGGCAGAACAAAAAAACAGAGGCTCAGGCTTAATTTTGCTTAACTCAATTAATAATTAATTGGCAGCTCATTCCGCTTACAGTAGGTGACCGCAATTCGCAACTAGGTGTGTCATTATTTAACATTCCGATAGCATTGCGTTGATAGGATGATTAAATATACACAATTTCAGGTATCGGCTAGATTAACTAGAACTAGCCGTCACTAATATTGTTGAAACTTCTATTATGCTCAGCATGAAGATGAGAGCCAGCGAAGTTGCATTGTTAGAACAATTTGTGCAATGCATAATAAGGGACAGGATGAAAAGTCTCGCGGAATACGAGAACTTACTGAACATTTATGCTTCAGTGCAATGTTTGCATTAGCCGGTAATCTATTAACCGACTGATTATGCATTAACTAATTCGTTTTTTTGCGTTAGCATGACTTGAGTGGAGGTCCAAGGATTTATTTCAGGACGATATTATTTACTACTTACACACGTTTTGCTAAGATTGCGATAAAACTATTCAAACCAGAATACTTGTTTATGCAGCAAGGCCTGAAATGTTTTCACATAGTGTTAGTGTATTGTTTCGCTATCCTATCCGTTTACCATGGCATAACTGGTAGCCTGGCTGGATTCCTTTTGGCGCTTTATCTGAACATATGATAAACTTGTGCGTAGCATGCGATTTCTTACGTCGCGTATTTCGGCAGTAGTTTTGACAGTCCAAAAGTGTTCCAAAATTGTTTGCATTTCCTTGGCACCCGGAATAAGTAAACAGCTCGCAATCTTTTGTTAAGGCGTTGTACCAATATCTTTGAACATAGTTGCCACAGGTTCCAACCATTTTCGGCTGGGCGCAGATGGTTTCTGAAAGACAAGTAGGATTTAACATTTAAGCTTAAAATTTAACAGTAGTTCATCGGCAACTATTAATAACGTCCGGGGATGTGGCTTAGTGGTAGAGCATTCTACTCTTAAACCAAAGCTCAGCGGTTCGATCCCCGCCCTGGACACTTTTCTTCACATCTTTCAGATTCTGATTTCAACCATTCACAGTTTGCAACTACGACTAGCAAATAGAATGCAATTGTATGTATCTTTGAAATGCTTACGTTTTCTGGGGCAACAGACACCATTGGAGCATTCGTAGTCCCCGGGACACTGGTTATTGCTGGAGCAGCCACGGTTATCGCCGGCCGCGTCTCTCAGTGGCTCTCCACGTTCACAAAGCACTAAATACCACCTAACACATTGATTTTCTAATACAATAGTTGATCATTGAAGAGAGTTATGTCGAAACGTAATTATTACGTACTGTACATAGAACATCGAGACGTCCCTAACATATTTGCCATACTTGGAGACATTTAGCGGAACTAGCTGTGAGAAGTTAGCAACTTAAAAACAGAAAATCTTTAGTACAAAACATATAGTGACAAAGGCTCATTAGAAATAAAAAAGTTTGAAAGCTTACACTGAGAACAATAACTTTCGCAGTCGGATTTAGAAGGGAAATTGTTAAAGTTGCCTCCCTGTTGATTCCACATAAAGTTGCGGCAAACTTTGGCCGTGCTGTCATAGTAATATCTAAGACATAGAACACTTGTTAGAACACTCACTAGAACACATAGACATAGAACAACATACAAGAATAATAATTATTTATGATAATAATATGATAACTAATTGGGCAAAAACAAAGCTGAAGCTACCAGCGTATACACATTTAGCACAAAGTTATACTTAAGCAACTGTTTCTACAATTCACGAACAGAAATGTAAATAAACGACATTTGACTTGGACTATAGCTCGGTCTCGAGTGAACCATTTTGTTTGAACGGTATATTGTTCGTTTGGTATAATCGTCTTATAGGGTAAGACCTGGTTCGCTCTCATTTCAAACTCGCGAATTGTCTAATCAGTAGAATTTGTAATTTATACCTTATTATGCCACCGTAGACTTCCGTTTTTATGCCTGGATTGAAGTTTTGAGTTCCTTGAATGCTTAATGGAATTCCTGCCAGTCCGCCATTTCTGGTACAGATATGCTCTGAAAAAAAGAAAAATGAAACCAGCTTTCATACATAAATATATGACAATGCAAAAACTGCTGAAAGCACACAGGCACTCGTCAAACTGCCGTTGGATAACTACAGTTTGCTGTATCTTGTGCTGGCATGTGGTGTCCTAACAAGAATGTAAAATTGACAATGGCGAAGACTAGGAGAAACTGTACAGAACATTAAACGTCCTGAAGATTAGCTCCAGTCAGATTAGTTGACGAAATAAAAAATTAGATTTTACCAGGCTTTGAGCAGCATCGAGTTTGTGACCCCAAAGTTTGACAGTCATGATCAGAGTCGCAGCCGTTGATGGAACAAGTCTTCGACTTGGCACGATGCCAAGGCTTCACATCTTCATACTGTGGATTTCCTCGAGGGCAAGCTAAATTGAAAAAGCACCATAAAAGGATTGTTGCCTAATGAGACAAGGAAAAAGTCGCCCTAACTTTCCTATTATATATATATATATATGATATAAGTTTCAAGTTTTTACAAATTCTACAATAATGACATTTCACAACAGCCGAGGACATTACGTATCGAAGGTATATAGAATAGAGACATAGCACAAGATATATTCTTATATAGACATAGGAAATACCTGCACGTTTTGTGACTAGACATAAGTGTGCTGAGACATAATAATTAAATTGCATAATGTAGTTATACATTATTAATGCATACTCTTTAATTTTTCATTAAAAATCAACGTCGTAAAAACTATATTGCAATCGAAGTTGTAGGCTTCCAATTACCAAAATCTGCCAAAATCAAGGCCCACTTACTGGCCCTGCAATATGATTCGCAGTGTTCCCGTGTTCGGAAGTTGTTCGCATTTGTTGACCCGGAGCCGCTGTCAGGAACCGACCAGGAGAACTGGACACACGACTCCGTGGCAGCGTTGAACCACCATCGAGTCTCTCCGACACCGTCGCTCATTTGAGGCATAATGCAGGTTAGTGCTAAAACAAATGACAGCTTAACTGTTACATTAGGACACAATGTGAAAGTGTCATCTCCTAATTGGACACACTCTCGTGAAACAGTCAGTTTCAACAACTGTATAGCAGGAGAAACTTTTCTTTGGTTTATGAACAGTAAAACCAAGAGTCCATAATTTATTCCTTTATATTATAGAAGAAGACTAAGCCACTAGATGGCTTCTCTTCTTGGCATTGCGTAACGGTGCTCCGACCACAATGCGCGAATGTTCCCCCGTTTGGTGGGGGGGGGGTCGACAGGCATACCCCCTCCCCGTTTGGTGGGGGGGGTATGCAAAAGGGATCCCCGTTTGGTGGGGGGGGTATGCAAAAGGGATACCCGTATGGAGGGGGGGGTAGGCAGAATGGGGTCCCCATTTTGGGGAGCGGGCTCCAAGGCAGGCGAAGACTGGATGAATCTGATTGGCTTTTGGCGACCCCCCCTCAAACGGGGACCTTTCATTGCTACCCCCCCCACCAAACGGGGACCTTTCTTTGCTATCCCCCCACCAAACGGGGACCCATTTGCAAATAGAACAATAATTACCGTAATCCTCTGCTCTACCTCCCCACCAAACGGGGAGGGGGTCTCTGCAATCTGATTGGCTGTTGGCTACACCCCCACCAAATGGGGACCTCTTTTCTGCTACCCCCCCACCAAACGGAGGGGGGTATGCTTTCTCGAAGAGAGCTACCCCCCCCCCCCCACCAAACGGGGGAACATTCGCGTATTGTGGTCGGAGCACCGTTACGCAATGCCAAGAAGAGGAGCCCTCTAGTGGCTTACTCTTCTTCATATATAATGCAATTATGCACTCTTGGTAAAACTTTACAGCCAACTTGTTATATGAATCTTGTATAGTACTTGCTTTGGAAGCAATAACTTTATAACTTCAACCATAAACCATAACGTGTTAGATTAATTAAATAATGTTAGAGACTATGCCCACAATAACGAAAGACATATACTTTTACATTCAGGATCCAAACAGATACAAGTATTCTGTGGGGCATTTTACAGTCCATCCCAAACAACTTGCGAAACATTTTTGGCGTTATTTTAACTCTTCGTGCTTTCATCGCACATAAAAGATTCTCCCAACATCAATATGTTGCTTACCCCGATTGGGACAACAAACACCAACTTTGGGGTTGGAACTTTTAGGAATGCAGTCGTAGATTTCGCCAACGAAATCGCCTTCCTCAGTTGCTGAGTGACATGTTCCCTAAACATTGCTTTCTATTGAACAATTATGTTGCGTAGTGTTAGGACTACTTTAAAACAGGAAACCACAAGCATAAAATTAATCAATGAAGTAATATTGATTAAATTCACTATGGCACACCTACGTAAATGCTAGCTCTTTTTCGATGCACTTGGTTTTTAAGTGAAGCCTTAGGACACTCCGTGCGGGAGGTTAGCGAACTTGCACTTTACTACGACTTCTGAATTTAATCATCAAAATTACCAAAACGCCAGTGAATTTTTACAGGAAATTGGGAGTAAATCATGTGAGGATAGGTAAATTGCTAACAAGATTAATCTTAATTAAGAAGTTAGTCAATAATCTTTTTCTTAATCTTAATTTTAATTAATCAAGACAAGATCAACCTGTGCTCCCGGTTTTCCGAGATTAACACTCTCTGGATCGCATTCTGCGTAGGAATTGGAATCGCGTTCCTTGGAGTCCAGGTAGAGTAAAACTGACCAGGTTGCCGCACCTTCAGGCAAGGGACAAGAGTCTATCAAAATATGAAAAAATCATTAATCGAATTTGAAAACACAAAATTGAAAATATAGCAAAATAAAAGAAGTTTATCATGAGAATCCGGAGCCCGTAAATACTTATGGTTTAGAGACAACTCAAAACGAGTTACAGGGTTTTCTGATTTGTAACGTTTCAATCGTTGCTTATTTTCGTTTAAACAAGATCAATATGTTAGCATATAGATCGTCTGAAACGTCCAGAAAAAATCCCTCGAAAATAAGATTGCACGAATTCGAAAAAAAGACCAATTCCTCCGGATTTCAGCCGTATTTTAGCTGATTTAAAAAACTTTGTGTCTCCAAATTTGTCTCCAAAAGCAACAAAGAAGAAGGTCATGTACCACCGAAGGTCCGAAAATTTCGGACCTTCGTTGGAACTCGCCTCCACGACTTTCTGCGCACTCAAACGCTCTGCCAGCGAGACTCAGAATGCTAAAAGTTAACACTAGATTTGGATCTCAAATTTACCGGCATTCTGCAGACAGACCCATCCGTCACGAGTCTCCACAGCTCTGGGGGCGGTCGGGGGGCACTGGCAGGTGCCCTGACTGACGCCCCCCAATTTCTTACAGGTCGCCCCTGGCCAAACCGCAGAGCACTGACGATCATAACTGCAGCCGGCTTGGCTGGGATTAATTTCTAGAACAACAGAGATGGCATAATGTTAAATCTTTGCTTATTTTTGTAAGTGTTTCATGCAATGGTTCATACACATGAAAAACAATGGTTATTTGTAATTTCAAAGTTTAGAAGCTTAACTCTGCCAACGCCATCTTCATGTACCAGAACCAAATGCAATTTACAGTAAACATTAGACTTCCTCTGAAGTGGTGCTATCTTCACAAACACTCTCAACAAACACTAAACATACTTTTCTCTCTGCTGTGTGCAGACTTTGGCTTCAAGTTAGCTACTACCAAGAGTAGATGATAGGAAGACTATGACGCGGAACTATTCCTAGTGTAATTGGCCTGTCAGATGCTCGGCATTAAGATTCAGATTCAGATTAAGGCCGAAATCTCGGGGAGGGGGTCACGGTTAACACAGTTAACCATGTGTTTATATGCGTTGAACCACAACTAAAATGAATCTGATTGGCTAACCCCCTACCTTATGTCAAAATTACGTGTATAAGGTGACCCCCCCCCCCCCGAGATCTCGGGGGGCTTAGCTTAACGTTGTTAAGGGGGGGGGTCGCCGGGTACCAAATTTTATAGTCACCGATTTCGCTCATTTTCGGGTGTAATATACCCCCATATGTGTCCAAAAACAAGACACATTTTTAGAGTCCAGTGTCAATCCAGTTAAGAGATATTGCAGTTCAAATCCCTACAATTTAGTATTTACGCCACTATGCCTCGCTAAGGGCTTCGAAGACGTGTACACATAGGATGACAAAAGACTACGGTATGGTCAATACATCAAATTGAAGCCTCTATCTTGGGCTATTTATTGCTGTGCAAATGACAATGATACGTCGAGCAACGAGCGAGAAACGGCGTTTGAACCATTTGATCAAGCTCCTTCCGACTGTTATTTACTTCAAACTTCAATGCGGCTTAACTTTCTCATACTGCTTTGTAGAGACTTGGTGCAAGAAGATAAAATGTTCAGGACATCGAGTGCTTCAATTTGATATAAAATTTGGCTGTTTCGGAAAAATTTGAAAATTTTCGATTTTTTGACTCTAGGCTTCCGTCGACGGACTAAGGCATGCATCCACAGTTAAACACCAGCAATTGCAGTTAAATTTAGCGCACATCTTCCTTTCATATGTGCAAACTGGCACACCGAATTTGGTTGGAATTGCTCGGCTTTCACCCGACTTATGGACCATTATATCCAAAAAATTGAGAAAATGACGTATTTTGAGGCAAAACGGCAACGCGGTAACCAAAAGTATGAACTATCCACAAGTAGCAGCATGGATTTTGCGTATGTAAATTGAACCTCTATTTGTGTACTGTGTTAATATCTTTACGCGAAATCTGTGCAGTAAACGGTTAGTTCAGGCCACGACGAAACATTTCTTTGGTGACGTTTTTGTAAGTCAAATTTGTGCAAAAACCGGCTTCACCCAACTTTGAAAACTTTTAGAAAATCGCTGAGCTAACACAAAAATACCTCATATAGATATTAACACGCTACCTAGTCCAGATTAACATTTTGCCCAGCTATAGCTCGTTTGCTCTTGCACAGCTCTCAAACTTTTGGTTACCGCGAAATATGTTTAACACATGTCGGGGTCACCTTTGGAGGACTATTGTGAATGATAGGGAAAGTTTTGCAACAAACGCAACTGTCTTGTTTTGGGGACCCATGGGGACTACAAAATATGTGAAAATGAGAAAAATCGGAGATGGTCGAAAATTCGCGACCCCCCCCCCCCTTAAGTGTGGGTGTTTATATGCGTTTGAACTGAAATGCATTTGATTGGTTACTTAGCTACCGTAACCCTCACCAGTGCATTTCAATAGCAGCAGCTAAATGTATTCCAGTTCAAACGCATATAAACACACACTTAACAACGTTAAGCTAAGCCCTCCGAGATCTCGGGGGGGTCACCTTATACACGTAATTTTGACATAAGGTAGGGGGTTAGCCAATCAGATTCATTTTAGTTGTGGTTCAACGCATATAAACACATGGTTAACTGTGTTAACCGTGACCCCCTCCCCGAGATTTCGGCCTTAATCTGAATCTGAATCTTAATGCCGAGCATCTGACAGGCCAATTACACTAGGAATAGTTCCGCGTCATAGTCTTCCTATCATCTACTCTTGCTACTACCTAGTACCTACTTTCATAGCAGTAGACATCCTGTCGCACATAGTTTGACATGCATTCGCACAGTCCCGAATGACAGAACATTCCACTGAGGCAGTCTGTGTTAAAGGAACAGGCCTCACCCACCCGGCCAGAACCTAGAGTAATAATAATAATAATAATAATAATAATAATAATAATAATAATAATAATAATAATAATAATAATAATAATAATAATAATAATAATAATAAAATGTAGATTTGGAAAAAATTGAAAACAATTTATATTCTTAAGACAAAGTCCGAAGGTTGACAGTAATGATACAAAAGTAATTACAGAACTGCTTGAATTTTGGGAAAATTTTGTTTTTTCGGGGGTTTAAATTTTAAATTTGAAAGTCTTAAGTAATACCTGCGGCAGCATTATCGTAGGGTAGGTTTATGTCATTTTCTTGGGCCGACTTTCCACCCTTCGGAAAAACACATTGTTGATAGAGTTGAGAAAAGACCTTCTGCACTCCCAAAACTTCAGGACAAACGTTGATGGAGTAGTGCCTAAACAATTAAAGTTATTAAGCAGTTGCTGTGACAATGGACTACCGGGGTCACCCAGTAAGCAGTCGAATGAAATCAAAAGTTTGAATTCGAGTCCGAACTTTGATGGGAGGCAGCTGTCTTGCTAACCCATATACGGCATATGTAAAGCTTACGACGGGTTGTACATACAGCCTATGTATGTATACCTAAGATATATGTCATTACATTAATGGTTCCGAGAATGTCCGAACGAGTGGCCGGCAATCTCGTACAAAGCCGGCAATAAAACATTCTTTTCCCGAAAACTCTAGAAATATCATAAACTCTTCAAAATGCCTTACGTTTTTGGAGGATTTCTGATCATAGCTCCAACCGAATTTCATTTTGCATGGTTACAAAGCATCCTGTCCCCAACGTAGCGATAGAAAATTACTGCTGCAAGACTTTCCAAGCTCAAGTTACACTCGAGTTACACTCGTATTTAGAAAAAATTAGAAAAATATCATCGTAGCATATTTACAAACTGAGAAGCCTTGTTAGACTATTCCTCGCTGCTTCTTGGTCACCTGCTCTGGTAGAGGAGCTACTATTAGTCAAGGTTCGTCAAGGCAGGCGAGAATCATAATGCACTGCTGAAATTCCTTTTTTAATCCAAAATCGCCGTGTCGCTTGCTTTGACGAAGCTTAACAAATAATGGTTTGTCAATGATCAATATTCAAATCGAAAATATATACAAATTGATCGCAGTAAAAGAATAATTTTGGCACAGATTTGATCCTATAGAAGCGTTTGGCTTTCTAGTCTCAGAAGATTCATGCTTTTGATCAAGTTTCTTGTGCTTATTGCTTTCCTAGAATGCATTTATGCTGAGACTGGATTTAGGAAAATTCGTGAAAATCAGAAAAACCGAAGTTACTTCCCGACCGGATCGATTCATACCGGAAAATCCCGATACATTGTCGGCGGAAAACCGAAAGGATCGGCAAGATGTCACCGAAAAATTGCCGAAATTTTGAATTTTATTCTGCTTCTTGTACAAATATATCTATATCGAATTTGGATAGAAACCTAGACAATGATTATATTCTTTGCTATAGTGTTCGTTTCATTCTCCGCTGTAAGGTGTATACTATATTGATATAATTTTCTAACGAAAATCTAATTTGTGAATGTAATGATACTAAAATTAGGATTAATAAAGCAAAGATCATTAGATAATTGTGGAGTTAACTCTGTTAACTTTATCTGTTTTAGCTCTTGCGGCCTTTTCGCACATGAGTTAAAAAGAGTGGGAGTTAAAAATTTTAACTAGTTTTAACCCTCCAGTCCAGTTAAACTAGACTGGTTTAACTCTTCTAACCTTGTGATTGAGTTAATTAAAAGTTAAAAAGATTGAGTTAATTTTAAGTCTTTTAACTCGTTTAATTCGGTGCGCTAAAGGGCACTTGAAACTAAAGTTTGACGTAATAATTTGTGCAAAAAAACTGTGATCACCTACATATGTTGCATTTTGGCATTTGGTGTGTCGCTTTGAATGTTGACTACTGACAAAACAGAACTGTATTCGTCAAGGTTCGTCAAGGTTTGTTGAAGAAGACGATGCACAGCTGCATATTAATGTTATTACGTTGATGCTTAGCAGTTGTGAGCCCATGGTTTAGCATGACGCGACAACCACTAAATGAATTGTCGACGAAAGAAACTTGCAGTTTCGAAGTTTGGGATGAAATTAGACTTTGACCAAGAGTTGTAGGAAGAGTACGATAGCAAGATAGTTGGCGGTTTAAGGCCAAATTGCCGTAGCTGCTATCTACAGGATTATATGCATTTGAACTAAACCGCACCTATCAGGCTAATCGATACCTCGTATACTCACCTCGTGTGCACAACATAATATTAAAATATCAGCAACCCAGGGCCTTTTCAAGGAAGGGTAGAGTGGAGTAGAGTAGAGTTAAATTTACCTGTTTTAACTAGTTTTAACTCCACTCAAGCTTAAGTTTTCCTCTTTTAACTCTTGCATGAAAAGGATCTAGTTAATCTTAACTGTACTCTACCCTTTCTTGAAAAAGTCCCCAGAAAGGTTGAAATCAGCGTAATAAAACTATCCTCTGCTTCCGGGTGGTGTGGCGGAAGCGGTAGAGCGTTCTACTTCTAAACCAAAGCTCGGCGGTTCGATCCCCGCCCCGGACACTTTTCTTCACATCTTTCAATAGAAAAGCAAAAGTGTCCCAGGGCTAAAATCTTTGACTTACTGGGTCAGTTTGTTGCAATGCAGAAACAGCGAAGGCTTGCCCGGCACTGGAAGTCGGTTCAAGTTGGCAGGATCGCACTTTTCCTTGGCATTAAATCCTGTCGAAGTATGAATCAAATCTAAGACTGAAATATCAAAAAAACAGTGATCAACTGAAGCTTCTCAGGTTTCAATTGTCAAAAAATCTTCGATCTTTCGCCTATTACAATGCGCTGTTTCTTCACATTGTGTGAAATTTATTTTTCAATTTTAACATAACTTATAAGTATGTTTCAGAATAAGACAGTTTTCAGAATTTGTCCGATGACAAGATAATGAAGAATTTTCAAGGAATACCATCTCGTGAACCTCGAAAAATCGAAATAGGTACAATAGACCTTTTGCAATGTGCGCCAACGGAGTGGTGGGTACTCTAGTACAAATGTGCCACTAGCAGTTTGAACTTTCCTGAGGTCTTTTCTTTTCAAGAAAGGGTAGAGTAGAGTTAGCATTAACTCGGTTTCCTTTTGTGAAATCCTTTTTATGACAGAGTGAGTAGAGGAAATATCAAGCTTGAGAGGAGTTAAGCGAGTTACAAGAGTCAATTTAAATTCAAATTTACAATGTGAATTTAAGTTCTACTTCATTCTACCTTTTCATGAAAAAGCCCCTGGGCACTTCTCTTCAGGTTGTTCAATCCTGATTTTAAAATTCCACATAATCCTGAATGGTTTTTGATAACCGTCCATAGACCCGGCGGGGTTTGATTTTGCAACTCCAAATATTTACGAATTTTTGTGTAACCCATTGGCGGCCGATAACGAATCTATTCCAGGATTATTTGCTGACAAAATCATAAATTAACAGAAATGTAAATAACGCCACTGAATTAAACTTACCAATTGCCAACAGAACCACTATCAACATTTTATGCCACATGAAATGTAGATATTAAAATTAAATTTTAAAATTTAAATAAATTGTAAATTTAATTTGAAGTGTCACTAAACAATTCAATTGAAAGCGGTGATTTTTCGCCGTTACAAGAGCAGAGGAAAAAACTGCAAATGAAATCCGGATATTGTTCTCATGTTTGCTTCCGCATTTTAAACTTTAATCTCCCCCGTCGAGAAAGAAAACTTTTGGCGGGCTTCCTTAATTTTCTCAGTCAAAGACTGGTTTGCACAAAAGATTAGAATTTGCGTAAAGTTTAACAAGCTGTAATCTTTGTTTGTTTGACAAACCTGAGTCACAGTTGAAGCTGTGAGGGTCAGTCAAGAAAGCAAGAGTACATAATACATAAGAGTATGATAATGAAGACACTAATTAGAGCGTTCAAAGTGCAACTCAGGCTGGGGAAGGTGTCAAATCTCAATACGATAGACCGCTCGCTCTCAAGATAAATGCATTCGAAATTTATCTAAAGACATTTTAATTGTCACTCTAGCACGCCGAGTGGCAATATTCATATCCAGATATCCACATATCACCCATGGAAATTTCATCATTACTATGAGAAATCTTGTATCGGTACCGGTGCTGTTTGCACACTACAGTCTTTTGTTACATACTGTCTGATGGGTTAGAGTTGCCACTTGTGTTGTGTTACCCCTTGGCCATTTTTTCGCTACCCGTTGCCCCGACGGCGGTAGGGCTTGTACCTTGTCCAGATTGGGGGACTTGGACCCTCCAGTTCTCCCGTGCTAACATGTGACTATTCTACAGGGTGCATAATAACTAAGAGTTAGTGTTGGGATTGGCCGAAAATTTCCATGGTTGGCTTGGCTTGGCTTGGCCGGAGTTTGAAGTTGGCCGGCCAATTGGCCGTTGGTCGTTGGCCGGCCATTGGCCTTGGCCGGCCAACGGTCAATGGCCAACGGCCAACTGGTTGGCCTTTGGCCGCTCGTTGGCCGTTGGCAGTTTCTTGGCCGTAAGCTATTGGCCGTTCTTTAGCTATTTGTCAACGTTGGCGAGCTGGAATTTACTATTTTTATTCGTCTACCGTGCTTAATTGGGCGTCAACTTAATTAAACTTTATTTCAATAGTACAATTTACGATTTACTATACTTGTAAAATAGTTTTTCCAAACATTTAACTCCAACCCGTGATAACTCTGTATTAATTTAGCTGGAGGACCGCAATAAAGATGAGACGTTCACCGCCAGACAAATTTAAAAACTACGTTGTTAGCACACTTAAAATTTGCATGCAATTAGCAAATTTAATTGTAAAATAACGCTAATAACGATAAAAATTGTTAACATCTAAGTAAAAATCTGTAGTACTGTATCCAATGTAACCTTTATACAGCAACATGTTTAGGATATTATGCAGCAAAATTAAAATTTTCAACACAGTTAACGCACAAGAACAGTAAATTTGAGCTTGGCCAGCACTCGGCCATTGGCCAGCCAACGGCCAACGGCCAGCCAGTTGGCCGTTGGCCGGACAACGGCCATTGGCCGGCCATCGGCCAACGGCCAACGGCCAGCCAATTGGCCGTTGGCCGGCCAAAAGCCAATGGCCGGCCAAGCCAACTGGCCGGGATTTTCTCGGCCAACGGCCAATGGCTTGGCCGGCCAACGGCCGGCCATTGGCCAGCCATTGGCCGCACCGGCCAATGCACAACACTAGAGGTTACCCTCTCCAGACCAGGGACACACCCAATGAGAGGTGCCACCTTCCAGAAAATCCAAAACCTGGAAAAATCCGGTCTTTCCGGTTCACCCAAAAAACATTTCCCCTCTTGCACATGTCTGGTATCCCCCACCGTTTCTCCAGCCTTATCCTGTGCTAATTATGCATTAGAACTCAGTTTATTCGCACATAAACAGACGCCTACAATACCAAGTGATACTCTCTCTGAGATCTCGGAGGGGGTGCGTTTAAACATGTAATTTTGACATTAGAAAAGCGATTAGCCAGCCAGATACGTTCTGCTTGGCTGAATGACTCACTCTGTAGCGCTTCTACTAGTGCTGGCGGACCAAGAAGAAACCAAGGACAAGCCCGAGACGGGAGGCGTCAGGCACCCTCGTACTCACGAAACCAAGACATAGAAGAGAGAAGGGAAGAGGGAGGTTCAGCGTAATATATACCCTGACCGCTAGAGATTTCTGTCCAGGGAACTCTCTAGATCAACAGGAAAAGCCTCGCTAAGGAAGGGAGATTAATGTTTATGGACGCCGGACTGCTGGGTGCCAGACAAAAGTTGGGTGGTATCTACATTCTGATAGTGCACTGGGCACTGATAGTGCATACATAGTTTAGAAAAGTACTCAATTCTATGTAATTAAAAACTGAATAAGAAAGCTAAATTAGACAACGACCGGTTTAATAGAAAGCAGTTGAAAAAATAGAACACAGTGAAAATATAATCAAAATCAAACTATTACAAAACTTACTTACACTCAATAAGGTTGAAATTGGTGAGAGGAGACAATCAAGAGAAAAAGTGGGTACAAGGGTAAGGAAATTCAGGGAACGGAAACTTGAGCACCAAACAACAAGGACAGGGGTCCGTTGGAAGTTAGCAGAGACAGGGTTAAGCGGTGAAACATAGTTAAGAAAAGTCGAAGAAATAAATTAGATTTGCCGGGCAACCCAAAAAATACTGCAAAACTTAACCCCAAATTTGAACGAGGCGACCGAACTCTGGCAGTGAAAAACCATCAGCAGAAGGTGGGGTGAGTCATGTTTGTAAAACGTCAAGGTGTTTCAAGATACAGTTTTGGTACGTAGTGCTTAGTACTTAGTGCAAGCCACGCTATTGCATTGTTAGGTTTACAATAGACATTTAAACACATTTACATTGGTTTACACATTGCTGTTGCTCCAACATACAAGTATAAAATCAATGAAGATTCCAGACGCTCTAGTACAGGAATAACACCATAATAGTACCATAATCTCACAGGAATTTCACGACAAGAAAGTAACAGTAACATTGCAACAGGTAACATTGCATCTCAACAGTTCATCTGCGCATTTAGTTATCATAATTTTTACCGGTTTTAACAACACTTGTGCCCGTATGTGACCCAATCTTAGCGTTATTTTTGTTGGTCTGACATTGAAATATATGCAAGACAGCAGACCGAATTTCTTTGTTTTTAATGAAATAAATGAAAATATTACTGGCTGAATTACCATTAATCAATATCCAAGTGACAGGAGCTACAATCAGATACACAGATCTCGAAAGTTTACCCGAGGTCAAGCTTAGAGTTAACTGTGGAATGCTGTGCAGAAAGAAAGTACAGCAAATAACAATCAGCAATGTCTTAGTAACCTTCAACTGTCTCTCCTTATTTTTCTTCATTGCCCCAGAGAGGGCTCCATCTCTGTTAGAATGCAAGCAATACATCGCAACAATATACAGAAGGACACTAACAATTACAACAGTTGACTGGTACCAAGTCCAGAGCAAATGCATCCACCAAGTTATGCCCCAACCTACGAGACAGCTCGGATGAGATATATGCTCTCTTGGTGTAAAGTAAGTGGTTACATACGCAGTTGTAGTCAGACCTGTGGCCAGTAGAAAAGGTATAGTATTTAGGATAAGTACCTTTTTGTCAGTAAGCTTTGTATAAGCAGTAATACTGACGCAGGCAATCAGTCGATCAACTGAAATAAGCAACATCATGGTAGGACCAGAGAATCCAGCGAACAGGAAACAGAATGTATAAAATTTCCGTATGCAGTCCCATTTTGTAACTAGAATATTATTGCCGGTATGAGTTAGGTAGTTTCTGTAACAACCGGCGTACAGCTGTCCACTTCCCATTATCATGTCAGAAACTGCTAGGGCTGCTGGCAAGTAGTACTCTTTCCTACGCAAACTAGGTGAACTCCAAATGGCCAATAGAATAATCAGATTGCCGACTATTTGTATGCAACCCTCTACAGCATAAATTGATGAAAAAATGGTGGAACGAATGATGACGGAAACATCAGTGTCAGTCTCTTTTGTTGAGTTGTTCATGTTGAAACGCTAAAGGACGTTAGACAGCAAGGAAACGGGATGGTATCCTGTAAACATATGCACGCTGATACTGTAAGGGTGCAGAAAGTAGCAAATTTGCACTGCTGCATTGAACATACTAATCTACATACAAAACCAGGACAAAAATGTTTAAGGCACAGGAACGTGCTCGTGCAGCCTTTCTCTGACTTTCCTTGTAAAATTGAGAAGCATAGGCGTGCTAAGAATGTGCGAACAGTAGCATACTGTATCTTCAATGAAGTGTAAGGGGACAGAATGCGGAGTAACGAGATTGCTCATGTAAATAGGGACTATTTGCTGAAAACCTACCACCTACTTCTTAGCACAAATTACTGCATATTCAAGGCTCATTAATAGCAACTTCTTCTTCGTTTGCATGCATTTAATGAGATGTCTTGAATTTAGCCCCCTTCAACAGGGTTTCCAAAAACTCATGAGGAGTTTGGAAACAAAAGAATTCTAGTCCGCACAAGAAACACCATACAGGTTTGGTGTCTTCGTATGAAAAGGGGCAACAGTGAAGATAGAATGCTCCAAATCAAAATACTGACCAATGTTTTCTAACCTTTCCTCATAAAACACGTTGGCTCGAATTCCGGCTATAATACCACAGTTGCAGTGTTTCCTTTAATGCAATTTGTACTAGTACTATGTTCTAAAAGTATTCGTTTATTCAATGTTTTGCTTGGTCAGAAGCCTGAGTAACCAAAAGCTTAACGATGTAGGACATTATAAACTAAAAAATATATGTCTATGAGTCTATGAGTGCGCAACAGCGCGCCATACTCAGATTGAGAATCCGCGCAGGTGCCTTTTCTAGAGTAGGCGGAACGGAACGACATGTTACGCAATGCAACACAACAATCAGATATTCAATTTATTCAGTTCAAATTGTTAAACAGCAGCAATCTTGCTAAAATGTGCTCGTGATATTTGAACCAAACTATTTGCTATAAGAAAACAAGAAGAATCACCGCCCTCTTACAAGATTCGAGAAGTCTGTGGTAACTAACCTCTATTTAGCTACTGATATGCTTTTATTGCATGTTCATGCGACACTATTTTAGTAATCTTGGACACAAATGAATTGTCAGAACTGCATGAATTGAAAACTAGTTTGATAAGTTGACAATAACTTCCTGTATTGCCCCCATAATATAATACTGAAAACTCATGAAAATGCAAATTATTACTACCCGTCATTTTTCTGTAGCACAACACTAGATCACTGACAATTCTTTGATATTCTAATTAAGTTGTATTTCATACCTAGCAAGTTTATTCTTTTTTCCTTAGCCAGGTGGGCTAATCCCGGAAATTTTTTGTATAGGATTTTTGAACCTTCCTAATTAAGGGGGGGGTCGCTTTTTGGCCGATTTTTCGACCATCTCCGATTTTGCTCATTTTCACATATTTTGTAGTCCCCATGGGTCCCCAAAACAAGACAGGTGCGTTTTGCGGAATATTGCTTCTATCGTGCTGTAGAGCCCTTCAAACGTGACTTCGACATGTGATAAACATAGGAAAATGAAAAAGTTAGGTTAAAAAGTTTGTGGCACAAAAATTTTTCGCTGTATGCAAGATACTGCGCTGCAACCTTGTTGTACATGCTAAGCACATATCAGAGAGTGCAAATAACCCTTCTGACACAATTCTGTTGAGTGTCGGATTTTTTTTGCGATTTTTCAAAGTCAAAATTTCGGAAAATTGGTGCTTTTTGTACCACGAAAAACAGGACCAGCAAAACATTTTCGCCTCTCCTGCTCGATTGGCAAAAGCTACAGAAATCGGTTATAGATAGTTGCACTCTACGCATACACAGAATTCTTATGACAGTAGTTGCAAATTTCTAGCGTTTGTAGTGCTCTCAGAAAACTTGCCACAAAATGTGCTAATTTTGCAAAAAATCATCATTTTGCACAATTTTCACGTTTTTTTAATAATTTCTCCCTCGTTACCCACTCGAAAGTCACCAAAAATTGGCACATAAAACTCTAAAATGACTGCCTGACATTGTGGTAAAGGCAAATGCTTCAAGTTAGAACTTTTCTGTCGTGTCGGCTCCTTTGATCTCTTCTAGGTCACAAAAAGTAAATTTTTGAAATCTGCAAAATATAGACAAATTGGGTATCATTCGATCGCTACTGATGAGCTGAACAACGTTTCTAATAGAACTATGTGTCTGTAATGTAGTATCTGAAAGTTAGAGTAAGTTAAAGTTTGAGGGCACAGTTAGATGAAAAAGGGTCAGTTCACAATTGAAAAATGCACTGTGAACGAATAGATGGATATCCCGGAGTCGTTTTAGTATTAAAATATTAGCCAACCCATAGAATTAATTTGCCATATCAGTTGACCCACATTTCGCTGCCGCTCTGTCTCAGCATCACCTAGGAGGGCAAATCACAGTGATTTCCAAGTTTTCCAACTTTATAGCTGAATATCTCTGCCACCGTTTGATTTCGAACTCTAATGTTTTGTCTTGTTTTTGAGAACATGTGTACCTATATTGCGTGTGAAAATGAGCGAAATCCGTGACTATCGATTTTGACCCAAAGCGACCCCCCCCCTTAAGTAGGGTTTTCGACCATCTCCCTAGGCTTTGCTCGTTTTTACACATATTCTTCTCGCTATGGGTCCGCGAAACAAGACAACTGTGTTGTTGCTCCTATCTTTGTGTTGAATCCGTCAAAAGTGACCCCAACATGTGTTAAACATAGGTAATTGAAAAAATTAAAAAGCCTACCATGAAAAACAGGACAACAATCTTTCTTTTTTCTGAACGATTCGCTAACGATTCAGAAACGGCTTATAGATAGCAGGTCTCTGCGCATATTAACCATTCTTCTGTTACAACTCACGCCAACAATTCAAAAAATGACAGAAAAACAGATAACAAAAGATAACAAAAGATAGAGATAACAAAAACCCATTTATAGCTTCAGAATTATACTTTACAAAATTAATGGAAAGAAATGGTTTTATAACACTGGGCGGCATACAATGGATTTTGTTATAATCATACCGTGATAACCAGGAGACAATGGACTACAAAAAGTTTTGGTATCAACAGCCCCGGCTGAAGTTGTAGGAATAACATTATTTCCACAGGTAGATACTCTCACTAATTGAGCCAGACCTAACTAATTAAGCAATAAGTATATTTGAATACTATAATCTCCGATTGTGACTTTCTCGGTTAACTAAGGGGAGTCTAAAATCCTCACTTAAATACAGCAGTGCAATTTCGTGCAATTTCGTCTGAACTGGATTCAGATCGAGGTCCCGGTTTGGGGGGGTAGCCAACAGCCAATCAGATTGCAGAAACCCCCCCCCTCCGTTTGGTTGGGGGGGGGGTAGAGCAGAGGATTACGGTAGTTTTTGTTCTATTCGAAAATGGGTCCCCGTCTGGGGGGGAGGTAGCCAACAGGCAATCAGATTGCAGAAACCCCCTCCATTTGGTGGGGGGGGGGGTAGAGCAGAGGATTACGGTAGTTTTCGTTCTATTTGAAAATGGGTCCCCGTTTGGCGGGGGGGTCGCTGAAAGAGGTCCCCGTTTTGGGGGTGTCGCCAACACCAATCACAGTGAGCAAAACTTAGCCTGCTTGAGCGACCCCCCCCAAACGGGGACCAATCTCAGCGACCCCCCCCCCATACGGGGACCCCTTTCAGTGACCCTCCCACCAAACGGGAGCACTTTCGGCTACCCCCCCCCACCAAACGGAGGGGGGATATGCTTGTCGACCCTCCCCCAAACGGGGGAACATTCGCGTATTGTGGTCGGAGCACCGTTACGCGACGCCAAGAAGAGGAGCCCTCTAGTGGCTCACTCTTCTTCTAATATATAGGAGAAAATCATGGACTCTTGTTGTTATGCTTCAGCTGAAAGGTCTACATTGGATTTTAAATTTTCGAAGAACTCTAATTCAACTATAGTTTCCTAAGATTTTGATTTTCGATCTTAAGTTTACAACTTTAACGAATACTTATTCAAAGACAAGTTGTCATGCCCAATTGTATGAGTAGTGTTGTCTAAGGCACTTTGGATACCGATTTCAGACTAACATTTTTGGGTGTACTACTCTCCTATGTTTACATTAAATCCCATAATGTACATAAATATTGCTGACACATCTCTCTTCATAAATATTTTATAAAATATTATATGGGTATCGGATACCAATTTCATACTCACGAATTTGAAAATCAAAATCAATAGAAGCGGTGTATGGCATTGCAAATTGAAATTGTGTACGGATTTATGTTTTGAAAGCATATGTGCCTGATTTTATTCATATGTAACACTTTTATTCCCTTGCCTTCAAAGGCGCCTTTAATCTTAATTAAATATGCAAATACAAGTTCACGTCATTGTTACCTCCCACAGTCTCCAAGCAGATAGAAATTACAGTCTAGCTATCATTAAGGAAATAATTTTTGTAAACAAAAATGTTAGAGATATCTCACGCCATAATTTTCCATAAATATCTTCCAATGTATGAGTTTCTTGTCTTCTGATTCTCCTAATTTTGTGGTATGAAGTTTATGTTTGGGGACAGCATAGTTAGACGCGCAGATCCATATCAATTTGTGTTCACTCCTTTTCTGGTGAACGATTGTCATATATTGTCACCGAGGTTAAACAAGGTGCAAAAAACAGAACAAGCGCTGCTGTATTCCAGACGCAGAATTTGTCATTATCGACGGAGGCAATAACGATTTGGCTGATCGCGAATACACCCATATTGCCAAATTTCAAGATCTTATTAATATTTTCGAAGGCTCTGCGAAGGTATTTAGCCGCCGTGCTTCCCTGTAAGATAATATTTAGCCTACCTGTTCTCCGTCTATGCGACCAGTCCAGTACAGACAGTAAAAGAAGGCTTGTATACTCCAACTACCTAGGCCTTACCTAGGCCTCGTGTCCCATTTGAAAATCTTGGACCACGGATTTGAATCTAATTTACATTTTATTGATAACAACATCAGATTGAGGTACCTCAGTACAGCTACTATCAAGGAACATTGTATTCCCACGATTGCCTACAGCTTAAATAGGTATATATACCTTAAACTTTCTTTGCGAAGCATTTCTTTAGTAGTCAGCGCATTTGCCTGTTTTGATTTCCTATATTTTATTTTATTTTACTTAGATTAACTTAGCAATATATATATATATATATGATTCCATATAACTTTAACTTACCAACTAACATTCAGAAATGCTACGCAAAAATTCATCGAAACTTTTTCTTAACAAAGAGCTTTAACCACTTAAATCTTTGAACCTTTAACGTAAATCTTTATTTCAATGGCATCTCGTCGACATACACCATAAAACATTAAAACTGGCAGTGTCCCAAAGCCATTTCAAAAGTTTCAACCCTTTCCTTTAATATGCAAATGAGGTTATTTTTCTAGACTGCTATCTATGTTTCTCTCGTTTAATTTTAGATAGCCACCGTAGCTATTCACCCTTTCTGTACGAAAAGATGTTTTTCAATGTGTTCTGTGTGTATATTGGACAGACCCTACGATGCCCCAGGAATTTTGACCTTATTGCCATTCCTTTGACTTTGTTCAATTTTACCACATGCCCGCCGGATATTTCGCTTAAGATCACCAGTATCTTCCCGAGACACAGGAAAATAAGCACTGATTGCTGTGCAATAATAGATGTAAGTCTGGAACAACGCTGCTTCAAACGAACTGATCAAGGTTTGATATTTATAAATGTATTGTTTTAAAATATTTGCAACATTTTAAACATTCTAGCTGCATTATAATGCCGTTTCAGATTGCTTATTGCAGGAATTGTATGAAGTCTCAGATTCCAGATTGAAATGAATTATCTTCTTAGAGGCCGACCTCAGGCCGAGCTAAGCTAGCATATGTGGAAGACGATGCCGTTTACAGCGTCAGGTCGAAAGATAACATGGGCCTTTCGAAGTTGGTACCGGACCAAACACTCTTTGTTGCATCTACTGCTCAAGAACGTATCCACATTTGATTGAGCTACTTATCATGCTGTCACAGTGCGCAAGGATCTTTGGTAATACCTAGAAAGGTTTATTGTGAACAATCAGCTTACATAATGATTCAATCTTTAAGCAGTCGACTTCTAACAATCTCTTTATGCTAAGTTTACCGCTACAGCTGGGAGGGGGTTTCAATTCGGCATTTTAGTGGGAAAATATACAAGGCGCACTGAATTTTCTGTATTTGATATAATAATTTGAAAATAAATAGCACCCATTTCCACTCCATCCCTGTCATTAGTAATAATTTTCAAGTGTAGCAAAGAAACCTCTGTAATAACGGTTAGCCAAAGCACGGGTTTCATCGGACTCATGATCTCCAACAAGAGCTAAGAAAAAAACCCGCATAGCCCTAGCTGAAAAACAAATCATTTTCCTATAAAAAGAGTAAACTCAATTTAGCTTACGCCATCAGGCTTGCAGATAACGTCAAATTAGGTGATTGCGTGCTGTGTATGTGTGTGTGCTTTTAGAATGTCGTCTGAGCGTGTTCAGGATGTGTCAAGTCGAATTAATCTTGGTCTCGATGACTAATAGTCTTGATAATTGATCTTAACTAATGTCAATCTCTAATTAAGTAGTTAATCTAGGTTTATTCGCGTAGGTTGAGAGAGTTGGAGGATAGCCTGGATGTTCCCGTTTGCGATTGTGATACTATGCAGTTTCTGTTGAAACATTTTAGTACCCGACCCGTAAGCAATTTGCCGGTTTATTTTTAAAAGTCAAGCCCACAAAATGTCTCAAGCCGGCAGTAACCTGGTAGCTGTAGTATGGATATTGTTGGAAGTCGCCGCTATAGTTGAAAACGTTGTTTTGTTCAGGTTGAAATGTTGAGGTTGTTACAGAATTTGTTGACAGGTTACTACCTGTTTTCTTTGACGAGGTCGGGAAAACTGCGGTGCTATCCGCAATTGAGGTAGTTAAAGTTGTAGTTTTCAGAGCTAACGAAGACTCAACAGCAGCACTTGAATGTGTTAAGGAGGTAGATTTCGCAGTGTTAGATTTCACTGATGAACACAAGCAGTTGTGTACAATCTTGAAATAGGGCTCTCCCGCTGCAGCACAGGTGAAACAAATGGATGGTCTACCGCACTGGGAATCGAATTTAACCTATCGTACACCAGTTAGCTTAACGATCTCCCCCGTAAAGCAATGCCGCAGTTGGTACCAAAATCAAGATTCCCGTATTTTTTCCACACCAGCCGGCATATCACCTTACGGAAACACTGACATCGATCGATTGGAATCAATGCCACCAAAATTAACAAAACAGTCGCACTTTTGTTGAAAGTGTAAACCCTAAAATAATTTTAATTCATGTTAAGGTTAAGTTAAGGTTCAGGTTATAATTAATGTCAGCCATTACAGTTATGCCTAAAGCTGTTCCTCAATTTAGCCGCATTACGTCGTTACCATTTGGAAATTCACGAAGGAGACCTGTATCTTTGCATATATTTCCCAAAATCATTTCCATCATTCAGAAACTTTAAAGTCCATTTGTGTGGGGAATACTCAACTGAATCATAACCGACCTCTTTGCAATCTTCACTGACTAGTGCTAGATGCATAGTTCTGTGTGCAAACTATGTAAACATTACCGGCACATTTATTATCCCACACTAAGAATATAAAGATCACAAGTATCGATCCATATTTTGGCGCGATCATAACTAACGATCAAATAAAATTGTTGTAGACTTTACGAAAGAATTCACCTAGCTTGTACCAAACAGCGATTATAAAGTGTGTTCTTGAGGCATGCAAAATAATGCAGAAAATAATGGCGCTGGGGTTTTCAAAAAATTTGCCTATGGAAACGGAAAGCAGTTGTGTTAACTATAAAGGTATGCTAAGATATCTGCTGCTATTTTTTCTAGGCATAAAAAGACTAAAATGGAGATGCGAGCGAAATAAATATCATTAAGTTAATTACTAATCAGCCAAGACAATCTCCTGCGCTGCGTATACAAGATACACCACAGCGTAATTAGCTCAATGACATTTCTGCATCGAAGTAGTAGAGCTGCGTAACGCTATAACAGTACCCTGTGGCTGCAACATTATGCAATCAGGTTTCATTTCCAAGATAAACCTAAACAACCCCCAGCCTCCTGCCGACGGGGGTCACCGCTCCGCGCTCTGCTAATGCGTTTAGCCCGCAGCTGTTAAAAATCTCCGGTATTTTTGCCATTGTAGATGTACACTTTCTTTATGTTCTCGTATCTTGCTTTAGTGATACTGTGACTTACAGTGATAGGGATATAGTGACTTTCAGTGATATGTTTTGGACAACGATTAGCATTGGGACCAAGAAAATGTTTAGCATTGGGACCAAGAAAGGCTGCAATTGTCTAGATCACTTCGAGCTGTAAAGAGGCTATAGCTTTGCAATGAAGCAGTAAGTGATAGTATTGCAACATTGCAACATTACACAAGTTAACATAATTTGAAACTTTTTCCAATGTAAATTTTATGTTTACTCGTGCGACGTCAGCGGTTTACGTTAGGAACTAATTCGTAAGCCTGAATCAGCCGTCGCCCCGGCTAATCGCCCCCGAATATGTTTATTGCTATGGGCTGAACACTTGTTTACACCCTCAAACTGTCTTAATTTTTAAGTGCACTCGCTGAAGGCGTGGGAAGTTCTATTCTATTTCAAACAGTTTCATAGCTGCTTGAAAGTGGAGAAAATAAGTCAGTGAGGTAAATTTAATTCATAAACAACTGTATTGGAAAGGGTTATACCATTCGGTGTTAATTTTGACGAGCAAGAAATTCTTTCCAAAGTAGCACAGTATTTTTCTGTCTTCTGACTGCGAAGGTTTTTTAGTGAAACCAGTTTCCGTGTCCGCAAAATCCGGGTGCACAACTTACGCACAATTGCACAATGTGTGTGGGATAGGTGTTACCTCTAGCGTTCCGTGTTGTACCAATGTGGAACATTTCACTGGCAGAAACTGCTTATCAAATTTTGTTACATGTTTAGTTGAATTAAGTAAAAAGTCGGCTCAACTAATCCGGTCGAGTATTTAGTCGCTTTTGGATGATAAGGATATTCTGCAATATGTATTTTAGGAAAGTGAGCAGTTGCAGCATCTGGAAAAGCTGCGTAATTTGCGTGAGGACCTTTATTTATTAGGATATAATAGAGTTCGATATTAAACTGAATTTTTAAGTGGGCAGTTCTTTCCTTAGCCGCATCTCAGAGCGAAGAATATACATAATAATAAAAAAGAAAGGAAACAAATATTTGACGGTATTTACGAAACATCTGATATGTCTGGATATCATGGCATATACCGGGAGTCAAAAATCATCACCATGCGAGGGCGTTTAGAAAAACAGAAATGCCGAAATCATACTTCTGTTACGAGATAGCCACGCCGGAACGACTGGTTTCTACAGAGCCGCCTGGCTCTGAGGATTTTTACAGCTCTATTTTAGGAACAAATGTGCTTGCTGCGGACAATGAGGCGTTTACAAAATTACTGAGCAAGGATGAGTCACTTGAAATACTTAATTTGAATGAAGTTCCCAGAGGCCGGGTTGAAAATTACAACGACCTTATCAGTGTATGACAGAAACACAACATGAAAACCTTGTGGGACATGCTAAAATTTTATCTATGGCATGATTTGAAGCCCACATTGCTGACTTTTCAAAACCACTATCAGCATTTCTTATCACAAAGTACAGGCATGCTTAAATCCTAAGTCAGCCTGCCAGCTAGGTCTAACAAATGCATTGCACTGCTATCGCAAAACTATGACGTGCATGTCATGCAGGGAATGTCGTTGACCTAGCTTTTGCGAAAGTGATATTTCCGTAAAAGATTTTGTTACTAGGTTTTATATAGGGCCTAAGTATTCGAAGCAAAATTTAAGTGATCACAAATGTCGGATGACGTGAGAGATGGTAAATTCTGCTGTGCACGCATATCTAACTCGATATTCGCTTACCACAGAACCGCCGAAGCTCACATTATTCATATTGTTCCGCAAAAGTTTCCTTGCTGAAATTTTTATACGATTCCTTAGATCATTACATCCCTAAAACCCATTGCAGGCTTATTCTTACTGATACCGATTCTTTCATGTTTGCATTAGCCGACGAAAATTTGGTGGATTGTGTGAAACCGCAACTGAAGAAGGAATTTCTATCCGTAAGATGGAATTGTCGTGAAATAATAGCTCGAAGGGGCTTTATAACTACACGACTACTATAAAGTCAAACCCGGTTTGTGGAAAACAGAAACTATTGGTGAAGAGGCAGTGGCCCTCAGTGCAAAATGTATATTCTCGTAAGCAAGCCTGTTAGCAGGTCAAAGCAAAAAGGATACAAAGGAAATACAATAACCTGACGCTGGAACAGTATAGGAGTGCTCTGTAGGATGACGGCGTTTCCACTGCTGTTAGTACTGCATCATCAAAGCCGCGGTAGATCGCAAATTGCATATGTGTCTGCTACGAAGACGAGGCTTACATGGTATTTAAATGAAATGGAAAGGCTTGTTTCGTTATAGACTGCTCTATGGGGACACATTTCCGGGATAGACTGCGCTGTGGAGACACGATTTGCCTCAATGGGGACATTTTCAGGACGCCATAGAGACATTTTTGCGAAAGTATATATAGTCAACGCTAGTACCTATATACTTCAGTTTTGTTGCATCTTGCATCTCTGTCAACTTCATTTCACACCATTCACCGCAGTCATTGATGGATAATAATATCTTGGGAGCGAATTCTTGCGTATATTATCTATTATTATCCATTATTATCGATTATATGTTATTTACTAGGGATTACCTTTTGTTTAACAAAGTGGCTTATGGGCTTTCGATGAATCAAGTATGAAAATTGGGAATTTTGCCAACAACTGATGTCTTGTATTGTAACTTCGGCAAATCCTATCTTCTTAATTGCGTTATATAGAGGAAAGGTAGATGAAAAGCCGGCTGGCTGTCCTGTCGTATAATAAAGCCGTTGTAATTCTGTCTTGGAATGTTTGGAAACATCTATATAGTATAAGCAATGTTGAAAAAATGGATTTGTCATTACCCAGTTGACAAATTACCCATTTGACATTATCTGTCTATAAAATACTTAAAATACAGATGAGCCAACAATATTTACATTGTGAGTGCTAATGTAAACATAGGAGAGTCGTACCATCAAAAATTTTGTGAGTACAAAATCGGTTTCCAAAGTGACTTAAACAACACTACTGAATGCCAGATCGTGTCACGCATGCCAGACGAAAATTAAATTGGATGTAGAATGCAAAATACCAATATTGTTTGTTTGTTGATTGCCTCGCTGTAATACAAACATGGTATTTGGGGGGCAATGGCATCAATTGTTGAATACACGTTTATGGCCATTTTCGATGCTTTTGGGTTATGTTTATGAAGTTTTGACATTTTACTTGAAGGTTTCCTTTTTCCCGGTTTCTTCTAAAAATTCCGGCTCAAGGCCATCAAAACTAGCAAACGACTGAGTTCTCCCTGATAATTAAGTGTTCGACAAAACTATTCCATTGTAGATGTAAGAGAATGAAGTTAGCTGTGAGACATAAGACATCATATAGGTTTCACTTTCAACAATTAGCCTTACAACTCAGCTACAAGTATAGTAGTTTTATAACTTACAACTCAGCTGTTGCTGAAAGACGTAGACAAACTTGAAACATGGAAAAGATTTGTATTCACTCGTAACGCACTGGTTGGGTCACATTGTTGTGAACGCTTTGGTGTGGTCAAGCAATAGAAATTTGAGATTGTCATCACAACAACCAAAACATGCAGCTCTATATTTTCAAGAGTACATAATAGATAATAGAGTGATATTTGATATTCTTCTGTGATTAGCTGCAAGTGCATGCCTGTACACGGCTGACCTCTACACAAAAGTGTAACCTATTGACCCTCTACGCCAGCATGTACACAGTATTCGTTTTGTACGTCACTCACAACGATTACGTGTTGAAGCTTGAAACCACAACGCCTCTGTTTGTGTAACTGTGTTTGTGAATTTCATGATGCAGTCATAGCAGTCGTATTAGTTTGAAATGTGAGCACTGCACTTAACCTCACAGTTGCAGCATTACCAGTTCTAGTTCTGCATCGTAATAATTTAGTTGAGGAGCAAGTTACAAATGTGCTACAGATGTAACTGCAAGTGAAACTGACTATTTACAGATCTATAAGATACCATTTGCTCTCAACCAACAAATCAAAAAGTTTGTTTAATTTCATAAATTTTGAAAACTGTTGGAAAAGAAAAAATAAGAGAAAAGTAGTCGGGCTTGACATCAAATGAAAGGTCTCGTTCTGGAGAACGCGAATATATATCAATTAAGCGGATTTGGGGTGGCACGTGGTTCCAGTGGGACCATATCCAGTAAAACAAAAAGTTGCTCCGATCGCTACAAGCTTGGGCTCATTTAATGGCTCTCATCATGCTGAGTACAAGTTGTAATTGGGTCATCGCTCAAAAATGCTGTCTGTGAAAGTTATCCCTCTTTAAACCCCAAAAATGGGCTGTTTGGGCACTTTTGGAGGGTTTAATCCAGGCTAGCGAAAGCTGTGAGCTGAATCAAGTCAAGCCATTGTGCTATATTATGCGTCTCATAATTATACACAAGCATGCTAATTTACAGCTTTGGATCTTTAAGATCTTGCGTAAGATAAGCTAATTTAAACGAACTTCTAAGGAACCGACACAGCGGCACTTTTGAAGTTCGTTTAAATTAGCTTATCTTACGCATGCGTAAAGACCCAAAACTGCAATTTCGCATGCTTTCGTATAATTATGAGACGCATAATGTAGCAAAGTGGCTTGACTTGATTCAGCTCACAGTTTTTGTTAGCCTGGATTAAACCCTCCAAAAGTGCCCAAACATCCCACTTTTGGGGTCTAAAGAAGGATAACTTTCACAGACAGAAGAAGGATAACTTTCACAGACAGAACTTTAGAGCGATGACCCAATTATGACTTGTACTCAGCATGATGAGAGCTTTAAATGAGCGCAAGTTTGTAGCGATCGGAGCAACTTTTAATTTTTTGGGATATAGGTCCATTGAAACCACGTGCCACCCCAAATCCACTTAATTGATACATTTTCGCGTTCTCCTGAACGAGGCCTTCCATTTGATACTAAACTCGACTACTTTGCGTTTATTTTTTATTTTCCTACAGTTTTCAAAATTTATGAAATTTAAATTTGAAAATTTGAAAATTGTTCAAAATTTTTGAAATCTCTGATTTCTGAGCTTTCAGAAAATATATACATTGTCATACTTAACTTGAATAATTAACTCTCCACAAAATTCACTCTTTTGGTCCAGTTTATGTTTGCTAGACATTAGTGAAATCCTTTTTCGAACAAGCTGACCAACAGCACAAGTAATTCCAGTGCCTGACAACTCCATTTTGATTAGTTCAATCAGATTGACGTTGTTTTATTGATTACGTTGATAATAGTTTGAAAGTAATCAAACCAAAGACAAAGATATACATGGTGGCCATTTACTAATAGTGATCGACACTAAACACTGCATCCACAACACATTCACGAGCATATCCAGCTACTATTCAAATAATGTGAACGATATCCAACTTGAGGCCTTTTGCGCTCGAGCTAAGACAGGAGATAAAAAATTAACCCCATAGGAGAAATAAATCTAAATTTTTTACGATGTTTGCTCTGTTAACGCAACGAATTGAGCTTATTCCATCTCCCTTAAATTGTTTAACTCGCTACGCGAAAATGCCCTGGAAGTACAACAACAACGTGCACTCAAATAAACAAAATAGTAATACATTTACTGAAGTGCTTAAAAATTAGGAAAACATATAGAAACAGAACTGCATGTAAAATCGCGGCAAGCAAACTATAAAATCAAGATCATGATTATTAATATTTTTGTTATTCTGTTGCAACTGCAAGCAGATGGATGCCGAACATACCCAGACCTGGACCTCATCCCCCAAAGGGGTCGCTCACCCCAGACTCCGGTTTTAGGCAAAAATCACGAAACATCCTGCTTTCCGGCGGCCCACCGCCCTACAAACACTCCTCCTGCACACGTCTTTTCATTTGTAGCATTTGTTGAAGCCGTCTTCGAAAGAAAGCGGGACATTACTGTTTCATGCTTTCTACTAAGGTCTTATGTATTTACTTTGAGTGATAAAAACAATAAAATTCAGACAATATAGGTTAGTTTTCTTCATTTTTAGCAGTTTTAACTACACTGGTGCCTGTGTGAGAGCCGACTTTAGAACTATTTTTGTTATCTTGCTTTACACAGAAAACGGTCAAAACAGCAGAACGAATTTCCTTATTTTTTGTAAAATATATAAAAATATTGTTGGCTGAATTTCCATTTATCAGTATCCAAGTGACTGGAGCTACAATCATATAAACAGGGCGAGATAGCTTGCCCGAAGTTAAGCTAAGTGTTAGCTGCGGTATGCTGTGCAGAAAGAACGTACAACAAATAACAATCAGCAATGTCTTGGTAACTTTTAACTGTCTTTCTTTATTTTTCTTCATAACGTCAGAAAGTACTCCGTCACTCTTACCATGCAGAAAACACATCGCAATAGCATACACTAGGACGCTCAGCATTCCTACGCTGGACTGGTACCAGGTCCACACTAAATCCATCCACCAGGTTACACCCCAACCTACCAAGCAGCTCGGGTGAGATATGCGATCCCGTGGTGTAAGATAAGTAGTAACATAAGCTGTCATTGTCAAACCTGTTGCTATCAGAAACGGAATTGAACTTAGAGCGGCCACACGTTTTGCTGTCAGCTTTGAGTAAGCTGTAATACTAACACATGCAATCAGACGGTCTATGGATATTAACACCATCATCGCAGGACCAGAGAATCCAGCAAACAGGAAACAAAACGTGTTCAGTTTTTTAATACAGTCCCATTTGGTAATTAGAATACTGTTACCTGTATGAATTAGGTAGTTTCTGTGAATACCCGCGTACAGCTGTCCAGTTCCCATTACTATATCTGATACAGCAAGAGCTGCAGGCAGACAGTATTCTTTTCTATGCAAACTTGTGGAACGCCAAACAGCCAGTAAAATGATTAGATTTCCTACTATTTGTATGACGCCTTCAACAGCATATATTGAATAGAAAATTGTTGAACGAATTACTGCACTGACATCCTGTGTCGTTGCAGCAGTTGTATTATTCATTTTCTCCAAAAATAACAACAATGAATAAAGCAGAAGTTAGCCGTAATTCGTAAGGTCTGAAACAAAAAGTGAAGTGATCATAATTGTCCAATGAATATAAACGTTACCTGAATCATACCGTATAGTTGAGAGCATTGGAGGATTTACTTATTCCTTCAGCACTATTTTCATCTACCTGTTGTAACTTTTTTAGTACAGAATGCACTGTTATTAGCTTGGAGGTTGACACCTCATTGGTATCATTGACAAATTAAGCACTTGGACCTGGAAAATGATAATTAGGTCTTTAATTTTGTTTGTCTTGATGTCATCATGGTTATGGCTTTTGTTCGTTCAGCGTGGTTAATTGATACCATATCGTAACTCCAAAATTATCTGAAATAGCAGAGCTCACAATGTTCGCTAATCCACCCTAACAACAACAACACCTGTCACGGATGGAGTCTCAACGCGACGCCCAGGTGGGCCCTCTCCAACGGGGGCTGCGAATCCGTCCCTTTTCACGGCAACCCGCCCACGGTCACGAAGACCGGGTGCTGGGGGTCGTCTCTCCCGGGCTTCATTCGGTTTTTTTATTACCAGGGGCCTTAATCCGGCCTACGACCCCTGGTTATTCCTCATCATGGCCGGAGACGTGGAGCTGAATCCGGGTCCGCGCACCACCTACCCCTGCACCGTCTGCGGGGGCCACGTTGCGGGCTGGTCCATCAGATGCTCCAATTCGTCAACACACGCCGAAACGGAACTGAGTCGTAAACCCGGTTGGTGTCACCAACGATGTTCGAACATGACCAAAGACGAGATTGCCGCCTTGTCGGCGGACGAGGTGGCGGCATGGGTATGCCCTGCCTGCGAAACGGCTGTCGCGGCTAATCGACAATTCCCCGCTGTCACCAATGCCGAAACTCCCGTGCGGCACACGGACTACACCCCTGACCTGTCCAATGCCACCCCCCCAAGCCTGCCGCCGGACATTCCCCCAAGCCAGCCGCCGCACACCTCCCCAAGCCTGCCGCCGCGCAACCCCCAACCAAGTGTGGCCGTCAGATGTGCCGCATGCGGCACTAATATCAGAAGGGGATCTCAACCTCTGCGGTGCGCCACCCATCAGTGCAGCAGCGCGTGCCATCGGGCCACCAAGTGCAGTGGTCTGACACGAGCGCAACAATCCAACACGCCTTGGGAGTGCGACGCCTGCTTGGAAGAACTAGGGCGTCCCGTCAGGCGCGGCCCACCTCCTACGCTAGCCGGCCAGCCCCCCCTCAGAACAGCGAAAGACGCCAGCAACAGCGCACCACGCGCCAACTGCCCCGCGTGTAGGGGGCGACTCAGCGCGGGCAGTCGACTCTGCTGTAAGGACTGCGGGAAGAATTTCCATAACCGGTGCGCTGGCCTTCCTAGGCTGGAATTGGACAACTTGATTGCCAACAACGCATGGACGTGCGACGCCTGTGCCAAACGGGCTGCCCAGAGACCGACCAATACGGGCCCGGCAGTTCAGCCCCCGGGCACAACACAGCAGCGAAGGTCGGACTTCACAACTCGCGACACCCTTAGAATTTTGCAGTGGAACGCGGACGATTTGAGAACGAAAACGGTGGAGCTGGAAGAGTGCCTAAAAAGTACTCCGTGGACGTCGCCCTCATTCAAGAATCCAAACTCTCCTCGAGGTATTCCAACTCCAAGCTCAGCGGCTACAGCGTCGTCCGCCAAGACAGGAAACCCAAAGCGGACGGATCCGTGATCAAGGGGGGAGGGCTGGTCACTCTGGTGAAGGAAGATGTCCCCTTCTCCCGGGCTCCTCAGAGGATCAGCACGGGCGACGACATTCTGGAGACTCTGGCTGTCAGAGTCCACACGGCCAAAAACAGCAACATCGCGATAGTCAACTGCTATTGCCCCCCGATCCG
This sequence comes from Trissonchulus latispiculum, assembly GCA_030248195.1. Taxonomy (NCBI): domain Eukaryota; kingdom Metazoa; phylum Nematoda; class Enoplea; order Enoplida; family Ironidae; genus Trissonchulus; species Trissonchulus latispiculum. The sequence continues at coordinate 50,022 of JASAND010017961.1, forward strand.
TCGCAGAGAGGGGGAGGATCGCAGCGACACCCTGGACTGCGACTCCCTCAACCTCAACAACCCGCATATTGTGGCCGGAGACCTCAACGGTCACTCCCTCCTATGGGACGAAGCTCAGACCCCTGACAGCAGGGGCGACCAGCTAGAGGAATGGATGATGGACAGCAACATGGTCTGCGTCAATGATGGATCACCAACCCACGTCAACAGAGGCACGGGGGGTCTCAGCTCACCTGACGTCAGCTTTGTGCGCAGCAGCTGGGCGGACAAAGTTCTTTGGTCTACCCTCGACTGCCTGGGGTCAGATCACGTGCCAATCCTAATGGAGGTGCATACGGGACTGAAGACCCTCAAGGACAGCAGAAACACCAAGACGACCAAAGGGTGGAACTGGTCCTCAGCGGACCTCCCAGGCTTCACGGAAGGGCTGGACCGCGACGTAGCTGCTCTGCCGCAGGTCCGGAAAGATCTTTCGAGAGAAGAACGCGCTCATGCCTTGTCTAATGCGGTAGCCAAGTTCTCCGACGCCGTCCTGTCGAACGCCCATGAGTATATTGGTACGGCCTACAGGAGGAGCAGCGCCAAACCCTGGCTCACACCGGATCTGAGAGCCAAAATTAAGGAGAGAAACGCGCTTCGCCGCCAAATATCTACCAAAAGGAAGGAATGGGTGGAGAAGTGCGTAGAGGTGCGGGAACTAATAAACGAGGCAAAGGATAATAAGTGGCGAGAATTCCTGGAGGACAGCTCGACGAATCAGGATACTGGAAAGGCCTGGAAGTTGGTCAAGTCGCTCAACACCTCCCCGACCGCTGGCCCCCGTAATGAGGACATCGTCGTCAGGGGAAGGGTCATATCAGGAGGCATGGCGAAGGCGGAATGCTTCACCAAACACTTCACTAGTGTGAACAGGCTACAGCTCAGCAAAGAAGACAAACTGGCTGAGAAACAATTTCGCCGCAATATCTCTGCCGCCCGCAGCCAACCACTGGACGAATCCTGCTCCGAATTCGGCTTGGATGAGCTAGAACTGGCGATCGGCCAGATGTGAAGTACATCTGCCGCCGGCCCTGACTCCATCGCACTCAGACTTATTCAGAACTTCGGCCCTGCGACAAAACAATACCTGCTGAATGTTTCAACGAATCATGGGAGCTGGGATTCAGCCCCCAAGCGTGGCGCAACACCATCATCATCCCGCTTCTAAAGAAACGCAAAGCCGCAGCGGATCTGGAGTCCTATCGTCCGGTCAGCCTGACTTCGTGCCTGGCTAAAACGATGGAGCGGATGGTGTACAACAGGCTGTACTATCTGGCTGAGAAGAACGGTGGTTGGCTATGCAACGAGCAAGCTGGCTTTCGAAAACTCAGAGGATGCGAAGACGCCACCGTACGACTCTCACAGAACATCAGCGACGCGTGCCAAGCTCGACCTATGCAACGCACGGTCATGGCCACCTTCGACTACAGGAAGGCCTACGACAAGGTCTGGAAAATCAAACTTATGGACGAGCTGATTCAGATGGGCGTCCCTTTCCGATTCGTGGCGTGGTGCAACGGATTCCTCCGGAACCGACAAGCTTGCGTCAGGCTGGATGGCACCACCAGCCGCTATCGCCAGCTAAGCCAAGGTCTACGACAGGGGACAGTCCTATCTCCGCTACTATTCGCCCTCTACGTCAACAAGATCAGCTCGGCAATGCCAGCCTCGGTCTCTTTTGGCAGCTATGTGGACGATCAAGCGGCTTGGTCCAGCCACCCAGTGAAGGAGACTGCAGCCAGCAGGGTGCAACAGGCTTGTGATGTCATCGCCACCATCAGCGGTGAACTGAAACTCCCACTCAATGCAGACAAGTGCCAAGCAAGCTTCTTCTCGACTGACCCTGGAGAGGCTGGATGGCAGCCCGCCTTACGCATCAATGGCCAAGATCTGAGCTTCAACGCCAATCCAGTGATACTGGGTGTCACTTACGACAGGACGCTGTCGTTTGGTACGCATGTCGGTAAGATCTGCAAAGCTGTAGCTTCCAAACTACGAATCCTGGCGGTCGTGGGCAACTCCAAGTGGGGTTGGCGGAAAGAGGATCTTCGCACTACCTACATCGCCCTCTGCCGGAGCGTCTTCGGCCACTGTGCTCTCGCCTGGCAACCGTGCACATCCACAACCAACATGGGCAGAATCGAACGGTAACAAAACCGGGCACTCAGGCTGATCACTGGCATGCTGCAGACTACGCCGGTGGAAGCCCTCCGGCTTGAGGCCGGCACTCCCTCCTACGCCGTCATCTCCAGCCGCCTCATTGCGAAAGGGTACGAAAAATCTCTCAGAGTCCCGCCTAACAACCCACGACGGTCGGCCTCCGTGAAAGGGGCAGCTCGATTTGCGCCAGCATTCCGGAGCTGGTAGGTCCGACTCGCCAGGAACTCCGTCTGCCTGTGGTTTGCCTCTGGAAGACCGAACGGAGCTGGTCCTGCCATCTGACTCTGCTCAGGCCTGCCGATAAGCAGTCCACGGCGGAGGAACTCCGCTCGAGCGCCGTCGACACAATCCGCATACGCCATGCCAACTGCAGCCGCATCTTCTACACGGACGGTTCGGCGACCAGCGGAACGGACAAAGGGGGCGGCGCGGCCGTCCTGACGTCAGGTGACCCGGAACACCCTCCTATCCTGAAATCGAATCAACAACGGGGCCGAGCGACCACCGGCTCCTTCGAGATGGAGCTCCTTGCCATTCGCCTAGCTACCGACGCCATTGCCTTAGCGGGGAGCGCGGAGCCCACCGTCATCTGCTCCGACAATATGGCCGCCATCTGCGCCCTATCCAATCTCTCCCTCCTCTCCCAACACCGACGTCCAACTCACAATGGAGTGTCTGGACCGGGCGAGCAGCTTCTGCTGCATCTCTCTCCAGTGGGTGCCGGCTCACGTGGACGTCCCCGGCAACGAAGCGGCGGACCGCGCCGCGAAAGAGGCTGCGCAGAGCGAGGCCCCGCCGGACAGGTCTATCTCTTATCCAGCTGCTCTCGCCTGTATCAAACGCCGGATCCAGGACCCTCCCGCTTCCAAGCCGGAAACTGCTACGACCTACGCTTCTGACTTCGACAGACACACTGGCGGTATGGGGCGCCACGACCGGATCCTCCTGGCACAGCTACGAGCTGGGCACTGCCGACGCCTTGCTGCATACCGGGCTATCATTCAAACCGGTTTCGATCCCACGTGTGGAAAGTGCGGCCAGGGACCACAAACACTCATCCACTGGCTCGTTGACTGCCCGGCCATGATTCAGGCCCGGATGAAGTACCTGGGAGAAACGCACCCCTCACTCACTATTCTTTGCGATAACCCTGTGGGTGTGGTGGCATTGGCGCGGGCCACTCTCTGAGCGGCTCACGATGCTTCTGCCGACCTCAACAACAACAACAACAACAACAACAAGCAGCAACACTCTACGTGGTTCACAAAAAAATCAAAAAATCATGTCACCACCAAAAAAACCGACCACCATCTACTCATGCTCTGGTATTTTTAAACGTTTTTTATAATAATAAAAAAGAATAATAATGATTCTAACTCAATTTCAGAGTCAACCTGAATTTCTTGTAACAGTGTTAACAATATAAGGGCTACGTTAGAGTTGAGTAATGGGTATGGTTGTTTTTGACCAACCTTCACTTTGCAACTTTGGGTGATGTTCAGCACATTGGTGATGTCTAAAGCAGCAAGCAACAGCAACATTAAGTGAACAGAGCATACGTTAACATAGGGTCGGGTCGTGGGGAGGGCTTGCCCCCAAAAAGTTTTCAAGGGGCTTGTACCTCAAGAATAAATTTGTAAAATTTTTCGATCAATTAGCGCTAATTTTATTAAAATTTGCAATTTTTATCAAAATTTGCAAAAAATCTTCAATTCTTGGAAAGAACTTCAAAATTTTGCCCCATTTACCCAAAAAGCTTAAACATTTTTGCTAAACAATGCTAAACAGTGCTTTGAAAATTTACTGTAAAAACTAGTTTTTCCGACTAGTTTTGGTTACCCCTCAGCCATTTTTCCGTTACCTGTTGTCGCCAACGGCGACAGGACTTGTTCCTTGTTCGGGTTGGCGGGGGGGTTGGACCACCCCCCAGGCCCCTCCCGCGTTAACCATGGCTCTTGACTAAAATGTCCTTTTTTAATTCGACAGAACAAGGGCGAATTTGCAACTTAATTATATAAGAGAACCAGTTTTACCAAGCGAGCAACTTTTGTCTCTTTAATTCCCATTGGCCATAGCTACCTGAATTTATTGCTGAAAAATAGAGCAGTCATATGCAACAACCGTGAGTAATTAGCATCTTGCACCTGCTCAGAAGAGTCCGCAAGGTTCTACAGACTCGAAAAAGTAGAAACTATTGGTTCTCGTTATTGCTAATTGCCACCACTGTATTAATGTTCAGCGCTTAGATGCACGAAAACGGAAATTGTTCCAGTCCAGCTCGTGCACGCGAAATCAGCAACGTTAGCATGACAACAATGATATTAGCAAGAAGATGGATAGATTATGGAGATTAAAAGCGCGTGAATAGAGAGGAGCTAGGCAGCAAATCAAACTTGCTAACATTGAGTAGAAAGTGAGATCCTTGCTATCAGAAAAATTAATCAACTCATGTAAGATATTTGACTGATCTCAGTTAAAATATTATGAGGGATTAGGGGAAATATCCGTGTTTATAGAGTGAAACAGAGTTCCGGTGTTTCCTTTATGTAAAGACTACCAATTTAATCTCAGTCAAATTAAAACGTTCCAGTTCGATACAAGCTCCCTGTAAGTAGTTGGTTTCGGTGTCAGCACAGATTTCAGAATACAATTATCTGCGTTCTTTGAGTTGAACTTTTCGTTTTTGGACTCCTGTGTTTGAGTTATGTAACACTGGTTTAAATAGCTTCTCTTTGGAATAGGTAGGTTCTTTTCGTTTAAATGCAATACATAGTTCGTCGTTGTGAGCTACATAAAATTCCAAAGCAAAGTACAGAAAATGCCGTATTGTATCCAGTCAAATTCAATCGCAAGCATTAAAATCATAAAACGCCAGGTCAAAAAGCATTAACAAATTGTGTAACTCCTACTTATTTTGAAAACAGAAGATGAATAATTCAATTTCAGGTTCAATCTAAATGGTTTGCTATTTTTCTGTATTTAGGTAGGTAGCGGTATTAGCATCTGCTGAGTGCTGGCACAGTTGAGGAACCGATGCTAGTCATTCTTCGTATTGTAAAAATGTAGTTTGTGCTATGTTATGCCAAATAAACGAATCGTTTATTTCTCTGCAGGTTCTAGCGTCGGTAGTGTATGCCTAGTAATTATCTCCTCGCTCCTATCTGACGAAACTATCAAAAATAGAAATTAGAAAACACGATGCTTTACTTCAAATTCCAAATCATATACATATACACGTACCATATACATTTCCAAATCTCAAGAAATTAACATAAAATGCAAGTCGACAATTATGCTCAAAATAAAGAACATGAATATGGATTTACAGCTGCCAAATCGACGAATGTTCACAGGAAAGGGACCCAACCAACTCCCACGAAGAATAAACCAACAACTAACTCGCTCTTTTTTAAAACTACTGACTCCATCTTCAAAAACCACTTGGTTAAAAAGGCAAATTTTGCTTCACCGTTTATGTTGATTTTCACGAAAATACCCGAAATGAAAGGAACATTTCACAGTATTTAAATTATGTTGTAATCTTCAGGTTGGAAGCAGTCGTTCATCAGGCCGTAACCATAGCAGGTACCATGTCTTGTGGTCTCCCGTCTGAAGTAACAGTTTACAAAGTAACACGTCGATTATTGTGTTTGAAAATAAGAATCAGGTCAGGACTATGTTTTGCTATCTGCTATCCGTTGGCCGACGTTGATTTCGTCTAATTTTTTGCTTTAAATGTGTAGCGAAGAATTTACAGAGCAAAAATAATTAAGATTTGTCTGTTCGCTGGAATGTTGCTTTCCAGAAACTAAAGCATGCTAAGGAAACTAACATTTGTTCAACAAAGTACCTTAAAATACTTTAGATTTGACCCAAGCTAAAATTAAGATAGACGTAATTTTAGTTTTTCAGATTAAATCAGAACTGAAAATGCTTATCATAGGTTTTATTGTGGGTAGGAACGGATCGGCACCCAACATTTACTACCGATCAGATTCGCTAATTTCGCTAGGAGCTAGGTGTATTCAGCTTATTGAAGATTAGCACAAAATTCTAGTTTCTTGGATTTCAACTCGAAACAAACCATGTTTTATAAATAAAATTTCTTTAACTAAAGGAAATAAAACACATTTGCTCCGAAAGTGTACGCTTACTCTGAATGATAGAGATAACCTGTTAGAACAAAGAACTGATTTATTGCCACCACTCTGTTACCATAAATTATCCTTTCTTGTTCAGTACAATAAATGACCGTTTAGTTTAAATTTAAATTATTGTTGACTAATGATAAATAATTAATTTCTTTCTTATTGTTTTCTGAGACGATAATGCTCTCTATATTGAGACTATTGTTATTTCGATCAGTTATAGTTGCATGCAGCCGTTGTTTGCATAGAACTGTAAAATGAAGTTTTGCAATATATGCACTTATTTTTAGATGGAAGTTAGCAGTTCGGACAAATAATGTGCTTTGAATCGGAATTTCCTATTACTTTTGTGTGATAACTACTTAACAATCAATTTCACAACGTTAGAACCTCATTAGTAAATTCGAACATTTTTTCCTTCAGAGTTCATCAAGGGTTATGAGTCTGTCACGCCTTAGGCCTGGGAATGTTCAGAACTCCTGAAAGTCCAAAGGTGATTCAGGCTTGTCACGAAAATTCACAAATCAATGTGGCGTGTCACGAAAATTCATAAATCAATGTGGAGGTTAGCTCAAAATTTTTCAGGAATTATCTAAAAATTTCTCAATTCTCAGGAACATTTAAACAATATGTTAAAAAGCTACATTCGAATCAGATTGACGAAGCCTCTGATTTTTCGTGTGAAATTCTAAAAAGGATTGGTTAATCAACTGGGAGCACGTTCTCCGTCACAACAAATCCCCACAACTTCTGGTTCCAGGTTTACTAGCATCCATTTGGACTTTGTCGACAACAACAACATCAATAACAGTGGTTTCGACCCTCCCGGGAGTGCCGGTCCTCCGGTCCCCCAGTTCTTTCCCGTCTGGCCCGAGAACCAACTCTAGAGAACTTTGACATTTTCCTTCCCTCCCGAAATTGGATCCCCCGGTATAGAGAACGACAGCAGCGTGTGTAGAATCATCTGAAGAAGCTGCCCACGGTGGAGCATCGAAACCGGTTGCGTGATTAAGGTCGGTCTGACTTTGGGTCTCCACGTTTGATTTTTATTTCTCTAACAGTGGAATCATTATAGGATTATGAATTGCCGAAACATAATTTGACTCTACTATTTTGGCTTCTTGTTGATTCGGAGAAAGAACCGGGAGGACAAAGCGAACTCCATCGCTGTACTTTTACCCGTACTTGACTATATATCAGCTATCAACTATCTCTTAATGCAATTTGTCTTGGGCGCAAATTCTGCGGTTTTTGCATTGAAGGCTTGTGCTGTGTGCTGCTCCTTTGGGTTGCCACCAGATATGGCAATGTGATGAGACGGAGCATTTGTCATGAAAAGGAGGAGACATCATTCGTCATGATATCAACCAGACTCTGAGACTCCTTCTAGCAACTTGGCTGAATGGTTGTTGACTTGATTTCTGTCTAAATCTTGTAGACCTTGGTATGATGATCATCACATAGTGAAGTCAAATGCAGAAACAACAACCACCATACGTCAGTAGCAACTACACGCTGGTTGGCGCTAAACAAACCGAGGCCAGGCTTAGCGAAACTTCAAATCAAATAATTTCCTCTTTCTTTATCCAAGTGTATGTGGACCTGACTGGAAATCTGCAATCATGCTGCCGTACCATATTCTAAATCTTATTACCAAAAATATCTGTCTTGCATAACTGCTATAGTTTTTTTACTAAGCATACCTGGAATCGTCCTTAGGACAAAACTTAATTAATTATTAAGCATGTATTATAATAATAATAATAATAATAATAATAATAATAATAATAATATTATTATTAACATGTATTATTTGTCAAAAACTTAATTACTTCGCACTCAAATTGATGTGATAGTGATCAAATGAGTGATAGTTAGCCACTAGTTGATTCTCAAGATGCCCAGCAAGCCGTGTACAGTATTAAAATTGTGTTTTCTAAAAAAGGGTTCATAACTTTAATGTTTTATTCTGAATCAACCCTTCGTGTGAATTGTTCTAAAACCATTTGATTATAGGTGTTATCGTGCTTTCGCAATCGTGATGCAATCGAGTGGAAATAGTTGATTTATTCGACAATGTTGTGTAACATAAAAAGCAAACAGTGTTTGAACCGAGTTAAAAAAGCATCAGAATTTAAAATTTAGCAAAGATTCAGAAAGAAAACCCCAAGATTTGCTATAAAACATTTTTATCCAGTGAACAAAGCCAGGTCCGTATACCATCACCGGCCAACCGCGAAATCAGGCTGGCTGCAATGATGATAATTTTTACGAGTAGAATCCTTGAAAGATTGACCGAAAATGGCGAAAATTCCTCCGTTCAATATCGGTCAGCCTAATAATATTACGAAGATATCAAATTTCTAATTTGCATGTTTGTTCTGAAGTTCTTGTACATTTCAACATCAAAAAATTTAAGAATTCCCAATCTCGGAGATAACGGAAAGTTGAGAACATATTAGTACTGCAGGTTTCACATTATGACTCACTTGAATTAAGTCATAGTTGTTATGAATTTTTAAATATTAGTATACATTAAATAATCAAACGGAGTTTTGCCGCTGTTTTTCTTGATATTACATCTGCTTTGATTACGACTAATTAAAACCCAATTTTTGACAATTCTTAGTTCCCCATGCTTCTGTTATCTTGATGTAGCTCTAAATAGAGCAATAGTAAAGAAACACAAAAACATGTTGAAGAAATCATACACATAGTGCATTATTTACTTATTTTGATTCATTTCATAATGTAGCAGTCCCGTCCCATAAAGTGTTTCCCGTTGAGATTTAACTTCTGCTTACAACACAAATAAAAGCTTAGGCTATCCTGCTGTAACAAACACGGACAACACCAGTTAAACAGGAGTAAAAAGCAGAACAATCTTTACAAACATCAATCAAACAGTTACCGGATAGTGAATAGGAGTAAAACTATTTTCGCTACGATTAGTACTAGTACTCGCTAAGATTTTATATTTTAATTAACTTTAATTAGATGTAACAGAAAAATTAATTTTAAAATGGCATTACTATTTAATAATTATTTAAACTTAACTAATATATAAGGTTAATAATGCAGAATGCAGAGAAACAGTTACTTTTTCAGTTGTATGGAAATTTTATGATGCATAGTTTTGATTTTACTTATATAGATAGTCTTAGTGCATGTTCCTTGAAAAAGGATTTGTATAAGTTACGCAGTGTAATTATTAAAATATCATTTTCATAAAGTGTGCGGGGACAGAATTCACTTTTCTATTCGTTTTAAGGGGACAGTAGTAGAGGTCATTGTCTTTGACCTTACCCTTCTCAGCTCTCAGTAGTATAAAAATGAGAGTTCTGGGCCAGT
>JASAND010017962.1:0-17501 GCA_030248195.1 Trissonchulus latispiculum
TGTACATTTTGGTAGGTCATTACTGAGCTCCTAGGTTAGTTTAGTGTTATTTCTGAGGTTTTTGAAACATTTTGACTATACTTTTGTAGCGAAATTCCGCAAAAAAGACACATCAATACCAAATGAGCTGAATTTCATTATTATCGATTCTGGGTCAGGATCATTACAAGGAGAGGATTACGCTTAAGTGAATCCTTTGAGTAACAGCCACTAAGGCCTGTTAACAGTGAAATAAATTAACAAATTGTTCCATGTTGTGTTCTGTAACGGAGCACGCAGTTTTGTCAGGGAACCTTCTAGTGTCGATTTTTATTCAAATCTGTGAAAATAGGTTTTTTCCGCTTCTGACCCTATCATCTGGTTGGCAAATGGCTGCCCTTAAGGGCGCAGTCGACATAATGTATCGCTTCTACCAGGGCTGGTGGATCAAGACGCATCTAAGCTTTAAATGATAAAAAATTATCGTTGAGTTCCAATAATTGTATAACTTGCTGTCTTTCAAAATTTGCTGCAAACACATGAACCAGCACCTTAAAATGGTTGCCCATCATAAAAAGGCAGTTGGGATATGGAATTTTCGACTAAACATTGGTAAAACTTACTGGATAGATACATCACATCCGACGGTTCCTTCGCAAAGTCATCAGCTCAGCTGCACTAACGCTCTGGAAAACACTGATTTTGGCGTTTCTGGCTGATTTGCTAACTTTTGCGGACTGCAGCAGTGTAACCTTTGAACCATAGAGTAAAGGGACTGAATGTGGGCCACCCTGCAAAGTGAATCACTAGAATTCTTTTTGAGTATAGTAAGTCTTTTACATGACGTGAAGCAATATTATTTATATTCGCGGAAAGCCTGAAACAATCCCCACCCATCTATTAAATAATTGGTTGATTTTGAGCCAGAAATAAGCTGATTGGCGATGGGTGGTTCACTTTGCACGTCACCAAAAAGTGACCCACTTTCAGTCCCTTTACTAAATCTGTAACCATTATCTCGAGATTCATAAACCCTAGAGAAATTGCAAAGTTGCAGTTGCAGATTTGAACTCTACGTCTCGACCAGAGGAGCAGCTTTTGAATCAAATCGAAAACAAGAAGTTTTCGACCCTTATTAAGAATCGCCTTTAAGAGTCCCCTTACGATTTTAAGAAATTCAATAACTCGCGCAAGTCGACTTGGTGGGGCTAAAACAATGAAATTAAAATGGGCAACTTTAATTATACCATACCCCACTTACCCACAAAATTTCAGCTCCGGACGTTGAGCCTAGGTTGAATTAATTGTGGGGAGATGAAGAATGAGAAGAAGAATAACACGACGAAAATTGTAGTTTGCCCCTTTTCCTTTGGAAGTGGCGGTAAACCAAGAAAAGACAAAACAGAAACAACTAGTGAGAAATCTTTCGCTGAATTTCCGTTAAATGGTGCAACCAAACTATTTCAAATGTGCAGCAACGGCTTTTTGAAGAGTACGCAAGGGCACTTATTTGTTTTCTTTAAAAGGTAAATTTCATGAAATTTCCAAAATCTGTTAATATCAGTAAAATGCTATAAATGGCAAAAAGCTGAAGCTAGAAATAAAAAACTGAAAAATTTCACCTGCATTGGCTTTATTATCGATTTGTGCAAAATCGAGCCATTTTTATTCAGTCGTTAATGGATTACGCCTTTTAAGAAATTGGACTTGACCCTGTCTGGTAAGTCTAAAGCCAAGCACTGGATTCACCAACCTCAACTCACTGATTTAGAACAGGTTACGATTCATCACCACCACCACCACCACCATCTCGGTCCTTTCGGAGGAGCCCCGGGCGGTCCTGGAGTTCCTCAAGGGTGTGGGGAGGTATTAACCTCTCCAATCATTTTGGGACCCTCCCAGACGATCCAGGAAATCACAACACACAGGTTACGATTCCTGAAATTCCTTTTTGTTCATCTCAGTGCTCAGCTACACTCCAACACGTAAAAGTTGTTATTAATTTCTGTATTCAACTACAAAATCCTTGGGCGCGATTAAAATATGTATTCAAAGTATCATGCACTGTAGAAGCGACACGTCGCCAAAAGCTTCCAACTCCTTTGCGTAGCTTGATATGAAACATATCAATTTCCGCGACACAGACATACGGAGACGGAAACGAACTTGAATCATAATTATGCAATTAGCTTCATTTTCACGAATCATGGGGTTTTAATGGCGTCTTTTCTGATCCATTCACTTCCTTTAGTTTCATTTTGAAAATTTTCATACAACTGTTATTGCTTGACATATTTCAGCTGATTATCTTATGGAGACATTAGATGCCCTCCGAGTTTTCAGTTTGCTTTGGTCCGTATTCAGCTGGGCCGGTGGATCACGCATCCTGATGCTTCCAAGCCCCACTGTCAGTCACAGGAAATGCTTTCTAACCTTAGCCCAGCATCTGAAGCAAAAGGGTCACGAAGTAGTGATGTGGTCTGAAAACATGTCTTCAGGGAATGAGAACAACCCTAAATTCGTGGAATTTGCCCTATCGCACCCTAATCATGAGATTGAGTTTTGGCAAGACAAATTTTACCAGTCGATTTGGACACAAGGTGAGCAACACTTTTGGCATTTATACGGATCTGGGACACGGACTACTTCCCCCACAGCATATGCCCTGTTTTAAAATTTGGAAAATCAGGTTTATGGAGAAAACTGGAAGCCGAAGGGAATGGGCCCATGTCTGTGTTTTTCAATGGAGACTTCGAAAATTTCCGTCCGGTCACCATTTTTGAGCAGTTTGTGAACAAACTCTTGAACGCCGATAATAGAGTTTATTGAAGACACTTTGGTGGTTGTTTCGATAGGATGTGAGTCGGTTTAACAGTTCACTTCAGCGTCTTGCAGGTGCGCTGGCAACGACGTGTGGCCTTCAAATGGAATCGCCATTCCGTTCATATTGGGTAAAATTGTTAGTGTTGTATTTTTTCCAGGTGGCTTTGCTCCAGTCTTGTTTATATTGCGATGGCTGAACAGTGTTGCTCATTATACTCTGCAGGAACGCTGTTTTGAGGTTCAAACTCTGATAAATTCGACATGGGACGCTGTGGTACTTGATGGATTTTACAACAAACTGTCTTTGTAGACCTTGGATCGTTTGAAAAGAGAAAGGGCTGTTCGCTCCCCTTCCTTTCACGTTATTGCGACAACCGGAATAACGCCTCACATGCATTCATCCTTTGGAATACCATACGGAATTTACGGAAGTACAGCAATTGAGTTATTAGAAACCCGACAAAGCCTTTTCGGTAGAACTTATTCTTTAATCCAACGAAGATTTTCGATGATGGGCAGTAGTCCCAATTTTCGCTTACATCAAAGAAGTACCACCAAAATTTCTTCTTACGAAAGCAGCTCACAAATTTTGTAATCGATACAGTTGACCCATTTGGGGCCACCTGTGCCTGCTATCAACACAGCTATACATGTAGCGCTTACCATGGCCGTGAGAGCTATGAACATAAAAATGCTGGTTTTCCTAAAAGTTTATCCGCCTTTCTCAAATTCCATGAAAGGGTAAAAGGTGTAGTTATTGTTTCCCTAGGACACTATGCAAAATGGAATATGGCTCCCACCTATATTCTGAATGCGTTCATGAACGTTAGCTGTACATTTACACACTATATTTTCATTTGGCAATATGACGGTAGCATGAAAGCTTGTCCCAACGTTTATGTGGACAGCTGGCTGCCAATCCCCAAAATACGAGCGAGCGCCGAAACTGGCATATATATGGGACGCGGGGGCTAAAAAGTGACCGGGGACCCGCGAAACGGGGGAGCCCCCGCAATGTATCCACGCCGTGGGGAGCAAAACAGGAAGGACTATTACTTCTTTGCACGAGTGTGGAATTCTGCTGCCGAAAACAAAATTGAGCGCAATTACCTTTATGATGGCCAACTACGCTGTCTACAAAAAGTGTATCCAAACCATAAAACATAAGCGAAATAAGATGGAGATAATGGAACCGCTCGAAAAATTTTCGTTCTTTGTTGAGTTTAGCATTCGGCATAGGAACAACCTTAACGTTATTCAGCAAAGGGGTCGAAAAATGTCTACAGCGATATATTATAGTGCTGACGTGGCAACCATCATATGCCTCATTTTGCTCATGGGAGTTGTTCTTGAAAGCTGAAGGAAGCATCTTCTTATACAATAAATGCCTAAATCGGAAACAAATGGAATAGACCTAAAACGGAAGCCAATTAAACATCACCTAAATTATGTCTATAGCTCTAATTCTGTTACAAAGTCTGGCCAGGACGTGAATACAATTAGCTGTGTTATGTTCATTATATATCTGAAGTATTAAGCAAAAAGTTCAACTTATCGTTTCGACCGCTCAAGTTTCGTTTGCAAATCAGAAAAGTGCGGTAATGTTACAGAACACACACTAGGCACAGAAGTGTAGCAAATACATGTTTTTGCAGCAGCCACCTGGGGCTGATTTCATAAAAATCTTGCAATTTTGAAACAGTCATTGAAGCAGAAACCTTGAACCGCAAGCAGACATCTTCAGTTTTTCACAAAACGTTTTCTACGAACTTCGGAAATTACTATTAGCAGCTAAGCAAGTTGCGAGTTGAGAACTTGTACCTAAACGGAAGCTCAAGTGCCAGTTTATATGTGCTGATGTTTTTGAAAGACTAGCCAAAAATGTTTAACGATTCCGGTAAAATTAAAACTTTCCATCCTTGCGGGATCGCGCTGCAGTTCCCTTCTGCCTGCAACATTTTATTTCTAAACCAGGTGCAAGTTAAAGAAATTCCGTATTCAGTATCAGTGATGGAACCGTGTCACTTAGGCTTGACCCGGTGACCCGGTTGAGCCCTGACCCGGTGACCCGGTGGCCAGGTTTTCCAGAAAATTTGCAAAAGTTTTTGATTTTGCTTTAAGAACGCTAAGTTTTTGGCTTTCATGTCCCATCACCACACCGAAAAGAATACATACCTATGTTTGCTCTAGGTTTTTAAAAAGTATTTAATAAATAGTAGCTCTTGCAGTTTCTAAATTTACGCAGAAATGATTTGGCAAAACCAATAATTTATCTGCAAAATTTTGCAGGGTCTAATATCAGTACTTTAAAAATTTGGCTTATATTATGCATTGCATTAAATTAAATTAAATTGTTCACTTATCTTCAACATTTACCTTTGTTGCGAAAATAATCTGCAAACCATATAGTACTAAATAGATTATGCAATACTCATGAAGTTGATAAAGCGAAACAATAATCTGCCAGAGACAGATAGATTCAAATAATCTAATGCTGCGAAAATGTTCAAGACTAAAATATATTAAAAAACAAATAAATATTGCACATCGAACAAAAATTTAAGCTAAAATTTTAGCGGGCTAAGCCAAACATTTCTAAAATTTGAGATAAATTCCGAAAAAATTAAATAAAACTGGGCCAGTTCGATGAAAGTCTGCGTTTAGCCTTGCAGCAGCTGTTGAATTGCAGTATCCCTGTCGAGAAATGGGCCTGGGTGACTCTTCCGGTCAGTCGTGGTGGTCTAGGGGTACGTTCGGTGCAGGATGTTGCTCTCCCGGCCTTTCTTTCTTCTTTGTGCGCCACGGAGACACTTTCTGCAGCGATTTACCCAGCGAACGGCCGCGACTCGCGGGAGGTGGCTCTCCAAGCATGGCATCAGCAACATGACTCCATCCCCCCGGAAGATCGGATGGGGGTGCAGCGTGCTTGGGACATGATTTCCCAAGACTCGCGCTTAAGGAAGCTCAAGGAGACTACCCAATCGGATCCGGCTAACAGAGCGCGTCTCTTGGCGTCGACAAGTAGTCTTGCTTGCGGTTGGCTGCAGGCGTTGCCAGTGGAACAGCTTGGTCTAAGGTTGACTGACGAAGAGGTCCGAATTGGGGTGTGCCTCCGGTTTGGCCTTAGAGTGTCTCAGGAGCACAGGTGCATTTGTGGAGATCTTGCGGATGATGAAGGCATTCACGCCCTATCATGTGCCAAAGTTCCAGGTCGCATAGCCAGACATAACAGCATCAATTCCGTACTGGGTAGGGCTTTCGACACGTCGAAGGTTCCCTACACTCTGGAGCCGGTGGGTTTAAGTCATCAGGATGGAAAGAGGCCCGACGGTATGACACTAATCCCATGGGAAAGAGGCAGAAGTATGGTGTGGGACGTTTCTTGCAGGCATTCCTTGGCTGTGTCTGCCCTTGGCAAATCGTCGGAGTCAGCCGGATCATTGGCAGCGGGTGCCTACAATAACAAGGTCTCGAAGTACGCTTGCCTAGCGGACAGATTCCTTGTCATCCCGTTCGTGTGCGAAACCCATGGCCCCTTGGCGGCAGGGTCGGAGGAGCTATTGTCAAAGCTGGGGCGTCGTCTGCGAGCAGCCACGAAAGAGCCACGAGCGGAATCTTTTCTTCGGCAAGCGATTTCAATTGCAATCGTCAGGGGGAATGCCGAGTGCGTGATGGGGACGTTTCGCAAAGGACATTACTGGAGGGAACTGGAGGAATTCGTGGACAGATCGGTCAGGGAAGAGTGGGGAAGATTAGAGGAAGACTAAAGTATGCTAATCTGTAACAACAATCTTTTATCCATCAATGACAGCGCAACGTGAGAGCCGTCTGTATTGCCTCCGCTGGTTTTTGTGGCCAAAGAGATGGTGGGAGGGCACTGCTTTCCGCTACTGCATTCTGTGCATGGTCCTAGTGGTGTGACAATAAATATTCCACTACCTCTGCCGGACACTTTGCATTGCGGTAGGTGCAAGTATAGCTGCAGCGGCAAACAGCATCGTCTCATGAAAAGGCACATATCCAATACCAGCTGCTGGAAGATCAAGTGCGCCATTGCTTTTTCATGCAGGCATTGCGACTGCGTGTTTGAAGAGTACAAAGAAGCCAGGGCTCACGTATCACAACACGACAACACGGCCGCATCTGATCGAAACGAGTTAACCGCCATGCTTGCTGAAATGTGAAATCATCGCGATGTCACCCGATTCGCTAACTTCGGTGACGGTGGGCGAGGATCTGGATGATTCCGCGATAGTACGCCTGGCTCAATTTCTATCGAAGGAATGGAGAGGGTTCAGTCTCTGTATATCCGGTAAGAGTGTTCTAATCGAGCAGCTAAGGGCAGTGTCTAAGGGTCTTTTGCAAGATCAGTCAGTATTGTCCACGTTGACGAATATCCCCGCGGCAGATGTACTTCTTTTGCCAATCCACCACAGTAGCGGGCACTGGTCTCTTTTGGTAGCTGACAGGCCGGCACGTCACTTCAGGCACTATGATAGTTTACCTAACGAAGAGACAGAAGTAATCAGCGACTTCTCCCTGAATTCGGCAGATGATGAGAGAGTGTCAGGAATGATGGTACAAAACCTAAGGTACGATGAGGCCGTGTGTGAGGTAAGACGACAGCACAGCTGTGGCGTGGCGTAATATTGGGCACAAGCGTATATTCGTGGTGGTACTGGTGCCGACCTTACGCTTCATCAGTGCAACGAGTTCAGGGCATCCTTCCATAAGTTGTACTTAGGGCAGGGCGGTGCTGTGGAATCGGCTGAGGAGAGGCGTGGTGAGCTCCCGGAGTCAGTTCAGCACAATGCGGAGGTCGTGGCGGATCGGGTGGAGACAGCCCCGGAGAGGCCGCCCGCCCAATGGTCCCATGCGCAGTGGGTAGAATTTGTGAGATCGCTGCCTACCGGTGGAATCGTGCGGAGAATCCCGAAGGTGGCACGCCCATCTCTGTCGGCCCTACTCTGTGATTTGATTGCAGCGGTTGTTCGGGATGGAACTGATTTGGCATGGTCACGACTGCTGGCATTTGCGCCCGCTTGCCTACGTAAACCACCTTGTGGCCAAAGGGTTCCTAACTTGGGTAAATACCTAAAGGACAAGGCGGAGGCATATCGAGGTCGGGTAGGATTTCCACATTTTCCGTCTCGAACGCGGAGGGTGCCATCCAAGGGGTCTGGTTGCGGAGGCAAGGGAGGCAAACGGGATGAGATGGCCGAAAGAGTTGCATCGCAGCTGTCGGAAGGGGACATCAGGGGTGCGATTCGGACTGTGGTTGGCTCAGACAGTTTGGCCCCCACTAATGAGGCGACGCTGGAGGCACTCAGGCTGAAGCATCCCTCTGCAAGGCCGCCCCGCCTGCCAGCGCCGTCGGCGACAACTCCTCAGAGTCGGGGCTTTGATCCATCAGATGTTGAGGCGGCGCTATTCACGTTTCCAGCAGCATCAGCCGGTGGTTGGGATGGTCTTCGGCCGCAGCATTTGAAGGACCTGCGTGGGAAGGCACTGGGAGTCACGGGGGTCGCGCTACTGGGTGCAGTGTCGGAGCTGATGGAGTTGGTTTTTGGGGGCGGAGTGCCTATCTGCCTGAGACCTGTCTTCTTTGGTGCCCGCCTAGTAGCCCTCAACAAAAAGGGGGGAGGAGTACGCCCAATTGCGGTAGGGCTGACTTTGCGTAGGTTGGCCGGAAAGCTGGTCAATCAGCAAATAGTGGATGGGTCCCGGGCGATGTTTTCACCTAGGCAAATGGGTTTCGGAGTTTCCAAGGGGGCGGAAGCTGCGGTCCACGCTATGCGACGCTACATCACGGAAAGCGAGGGGCAGGTCAAGGTGGTTCTGAAAATCGACTTCGCCAATGCCTTCAACAGCTTGGACAGGACGCATATGCTGGAGCAGGTCCACACCCATTTTCCGCAAGCATATCCCTTCTTGTACAGCAGCTATGTACAGCCCTCCTGTTTATTTTGGGGGCAGGAGGTTTTGCACTCGCAGGTGGGGGTGCAACAGGGGGATCCCTTGGGCCCTTTCTGCTTCTGCCTGGGGCTACACCCGATAGTTGAGCGTCTACAGTCAGAGATCAATTCATGGTACATGGATGATGGTGCGGTGGGTGGTGAGCCGTCTGTGGTGTTGAGGGATTTGCAACTAATCTGTGATGAGGGGCGTAAGCTGGGTTTGTTGCTTAACGGGGCAAAATGCGAACTCCTGTTTCTCTTCGACGACAAGAACTTGCAGAGTGAGTGGCTACAGGAATTTAACAAGGTGGCCCCAGGGATCAGGGCTACCCCCTTGGTCGCGGCAGAACTATTAGGGGCAGGGTTGAGTCCGGACTCCGGTGAAGCCATCCTTTCTCGTAAGCTGCGCAAGTTCCAATCGCTTTGCGACGGCTTGAGCCAGCTATCTGCCCATGATGCGCTATTCCTTATGCGCCACAGCATGGCTCTGCCTCGGTTGATGTATCTACTCCGGACGTCATATTTTGTGGAAAGCCAGCTACTGGGCCAGTTCGATGAAAGTCTGCGTTTAGCCTTGCAGCAGCTGTTGAATTGCAGTATCCCTGTCGAGAAATGGGCCTGGGTGACTCTTCCGGTCAGTCGTGGTGGTCTAGGGGTACGTTCGGTGCAGGATGTTGCTCTCCCGGCCTTTCTTTCTTCTTTGTGCGCCACGGAGACACTTTCTGCAGCGATTTACCCAGCGAACGGCCGCGACTCGCGGGAGGTGGCTCTCCAAGCATGGCATCAGCAACATGACTCCATCCCCCCGGAAGATCGGATGGGGGTGCAGCGTGCTTGGGACATGATTTCCCAAGACTCGCGCTTAAGGAAGCTCAAGGAGACTACCCAATCGGATCCGGCTAACAGAGCGCGTCTCTTGGCGTCGACAAGTAGTCTTGCTTGCGGTTGGCTGCAGGCGTTGCCAGTGGAACAGCTTGGTCTAAGGTTGACTGACGAAGAGGTCCGAATTGGGGTGTGCCTCCGGTTTGGCCTTAGAGTGTCTCAGGAGCACAGGTGCATTTGTGGAGATCTTGCGGATGATGAAGGCATTCACGCCCTATCATGTGCCAAAGTTCCAGGTCGCATAGCCAGACATAACAGCATCAATTCCGTACTGGGTAGGGCTTTCGACACGTCGAAGGTTCCCTACACTCTGGAGCCGGTGGGTTTAAGTCATCAGGATGGAAAGAGGCCCGACGGTATGACACTAATCCCATGGGAAAGAGGCAGAAGTATGGTGTGGGACGTTTCTTGCAGGCATTCCTTGGCTGTGTCTGCCCTTGGCAAATCGTCGGAGTCAGCCGGATCATTGGCAGCGGGTGCCTACAATAACAAGGTCTCGAAGTACGCTTGCCTAGCGGACAGATTCCTTGTCATCCCGTTCGTGTGCGAAACCCATGGCCCCTTGGCGGCAGGGTCGGAGGAGCTATTGTCAAAGCTGGGGCGTCGTCTGCGAGCAGCCACGAAAGAGCCACGAGCGGAATCTTTTCTTCGGCAAGCGATTTCAATTGCAATCGTCAGGGGGAATGCCGAGTGCGTGATGGGGACGTTTCGCAAAGGACATTACTGGAGGGAACTGGAGGAATTCGTGGACAGATCGGTCAGGGAAGAGTGGGGAAGATTAGAGGAAGACTAAAGTATGCTAAACTGTAACAGAAGGCTCCTGCCCCCAAAATAAACAGGAGGGCTGTACATAGCTGCTGTACAAGAAGGGCGGCGGAAAGGGGGGCCCCAGCAGCCCGGGGAGGGGGGGACCCCCCCCGGGGAGGGCGCCCCCAAACAAGGGGAGAAACCCGCCCCACGGGGCCAACAACCCCCGAGGGGGGGGGGCCCCCCCGGTTGGGGGGGGGAAGAAGACAGGTCTCAGGCAGATAGGCACTCCGCCCCCAAAAACCAACTCCATCAGCTCCGACACTGCACCCAGTAGCGCGACCCCCGTGACTCCCAGTGCCTTCCCACGCAGGTCCTTCAAATGCTGCGGCCGAAGACCATCCCAACCACCGGCTGATGCTGCTGGAAACGTGAATAGCGCCGCCTCAACATCTGATGGATCAAAGCCCCGACTCTGAGGAGTTGTCGCCGACGGCGCTGGCAGGCGGGGCGGCCTTGCAGAGGGATGCTTCAGCCTGAGTGCCTCCAGCGTCGCCTCATTAGTGGGGGCCAAACTGTCTGAGCCAACCACAGTCCGAATCGCACCCCTGATGTCCCCTTCCGACAGCTGCGATGCAACTCTTTCGGCCATCTCATCCCGTTTGCCTCCCTTGCCTCCGCAACCAGACCCCTTGGATGGCACCCTCCGCGTTCGAGACGGAAAATGTGGAAATCCTACCCGACCTCGATATGCCTCCGCCTTGTCCTTTAGGTATTTACCCAAGTTAGGAACCCTTTGGCCACAAGGTGGTTTACGTAGGCAAGCGGGCGCAAATGCCAGCAGTCGTGACCATGCCAAATCAGTTCCATCCCGAACAACCGCTGCAATCAAATCACAGAGTAGGGCCGACAGAGATGGGCGTGCCACCTTCGGGATTCTCCGCACGATTCCACCGGTAGGCAGCGATCTCACAAATTCTACCCACTGCGCATGGGACCATTGGGCGGGCGGCCTCTCCGGGGCTGTCTCCACCCGATCCGCCACGACCTCCGCATTGTGCTGAACTGACTCCGGGAGCTCACCACGCCTCTCCTCAGCCGATTCCACAGCACCGCCCTGCCCTAAGTACAACTTATGGAAGGATGCCCTGAACTCGTTGCACTGATGAAGCGTAAGGTCGGCACCAGTACCACCACGAATATACGCTTGTGCAGCCAATATTACGCGCACGCCACAGCTGTGGCTGTCGTCTTGACGCTCACACACGGCCTCATCGTACCTTAGGTTTATGTAGCCATCATTGCCTGACAGCTCTCTCATCATTCTGCCGAATTGCAGGGAGAAGTCGGCTGATGTACTTCTGTGCTCTTCGTTAGGTAAACTATCATAGTGCCTGAAGTGACGTGCCGGCCTGTCAGCTACCAAAAGAGACCAGTGCCCGCTACTGTGGTGGATTGGCAAAAGAAGTACATCTGCCGCGGGGATATTCGTCAACGTGGACAATACTGACTGATCTTGCAAAAGACCCTTAGACACTGCCCTTAGCTGCTCGATTAGAGACACTCTTACCGGATATACAGAGACTGAACCCTCTCGCATTCCTTCGATAGAAATTGATGCCAGGGCGTAATCTATCGCGGAATCATCCAGATCCTCGCCCGCCGTCACCGAAGTTAGCGAATCGGGTGACAGTCGCGATGATTTCAGCATTTCAGCAAGCATGGCGGTTAACTCGTTTCGATCAGATGCGGCCGTGTTGTCGTGTTGTGATACGTGAGCCCTGGCTTCTTTGTACTCTTCAAACACGCAGTCGCAATGCCTGCATGAAAAAGCAATGGCGCACTTGATCTTCCAGCAGCTGGTATTGGATATGTGCCTTTTCATGAGACGATGCTGTTTGCCGCTGCAGCTATACTTGCACCTACCGCAATGCAAAGTGTCCGGCAGAGGTAGTGGAATATTTATTGTCACACCACTAGGACCATGCACAGAATGCAGTAGCGGAAAGCAGTGCCCTCCAACCATCTCTTTGGCCACAAAAACCAGCGGAGGCAATACAGACGGCTCGCACGTTGCGCTGTCATTGATGGATAAAAGATTGTTATTACAGATTAGCATACTTTAGTCTTCCTCTAATCTTCCCCACTCTTCCCTGACCGATCTGTCCACGAATTCCTCCAGTTCCCTCCAGTAATGTCCTTTGCGAAACGTCCCCATCACGCACTCGGCATTCCCCCTGACGATTGCAATTGAAATCGCTTGCCGAAGAAAAGATTCCGCTCGTGGCTCTTTCGTGGCTGCTCGCAGACGACGCCCCAGCTTTGACAATAGCTCCTCCGACCCTGCCGCCAAGGGGCCATGGGTTTCGCACACGAACGGGATGACAAGGAATCTGTCCGCTAGGCAAGCGTACTTCGAGACCTTGTTATTGTAGGCACCCGCTGCCAATGATCCGGCTGACTCCGACGATTTGCCAAGGGCAGACACAGCCAAGGAATGCCTGCAAGAAACGTCCCACACCATACTTCTGCCTCTTTCCCATGGGATTAGTGTCATACCGTCGGGCCTCTTTCCATCCTGATGACTTAAACCCACCGGCTCCAGAGTGTAGGGAACCTTCGACGTGTCGAAAGCCCTACCCAGTACGGAATTGATGCTGTTATGTCTGGCTATGCGACCTGGAACTTTGGCACATGATAGGGCGTGAATGCCTTCATCATCCGCAAGATCTCCACAAATGCACCTGTGCTCCTGAGACACTCTAAGGCCAAACCGGAGGCACACCCCAATTCGGACCTCTTCGTCAGTCAACCTTAGACCAAGCTGTTCCACTGGCAACGCCTGCAGCCAACCGCAAGCAAGACTACTTGTCGACGCCAAGAGACGCGCTCTGTTAGCCGGATCCGATTGGGTAGCCACCTTGAACTGGACCTACATGGAAATTCTACGGGGTGGCTGTATCTGCCGCCGCTCCGGCTCCGGTCCATCCCTGATTCCGGCACCGGTATCCTCTTTCCAGCCATAACAACCAATCCCGTGTCTTGTGTACCTACTTGGAGCATAGGGCCAAAAACCAAAAATTTCCTATCTTTTGGCCTAAGAATACAGGACTGGTCCAAGAATGTTAAAGAGCATTGAAATAGGCTATTTCGTCAGTTTGAGCCATTTACGTAAAGGATTAAAACGGTTTCCTGAACGGAAACCAGCACCTTAAGGTGCTGGTATCGCTTTGTGTAAATTTGACCCTATAGGCTTTAATTCTTTATAGGGGGGGGGGGGGGGGGGGGGGGGGGGGGGGGGGGGGGGGGGGGGGGGGGGGGGGGGGGGGGGGGGGGGGGGGGGGGGGGGGGGGGGGGGGGGGGGGTGGTTGTTGTTTTTTTTGTGGTTGTTTTGGTGGGGGGGGGGGGGGGGGGTGGGTTGTGTTTGTTTTTTTTTTTTTTTTTTTTTTTTTTGATAAACTTTATTCATTTTTATTTCTGTGCTCTTTTTTTGTCTACTTTTTTGGTGTCGTTTTGAATTTATTTTTGTTTTTTTTTCCTATTTTTCTTCTGTTCCCTATTGTTTGTTTTGTTTTGTATTTCTGTGTAATGTTTTGTCTCGAAAATCTTTTTGTGTACAACTTTTGAGCTACTAATGGTTAAGGGAGATGGGTTTTTTTTTTGTGTAGCAAAAAGGATTTTGCGCTATAATGGATTTTTTGAGGAAAATGGGGGTTGTTAATTTTTTCGGAAAATTTACTGTGTAGTGTACGGAGAATTTGGGGGGGGGGGGGGGGTTTATTCTTTTCATGTCATACAGCACTTTCGTCCCGATGTGGCGTAGTTGGGGGGGGGGGGTGGGGGTGGTGGGGGGGGGGGGGGGGGGGGGGGGGGTGGGGGGGGGGGGGGGGGGGGGGGGGGGGGGGGGGGGGGGGGGGGGGGGGGGGGGGGGGGGGGGGGGGGGGGGGGGGGGGGGGGGGGGGGGGGGTGGGGGTGGGGGGGGGGGGGGGGGGGGGGGGGGGGGGGGGGGGGGGGGGGGGGGGGGGGGGGGGGGGGGGGGGGGGGGGGGGGGGGGGGGGGGGGGGGGGGGGGGGGGGGGGGGGGGGGGGGGGGGGGGTGGTGGTGTGTGGGGGGGTGTTGTGGGGGGGGGGGGGGGGGGGGGGGGGGGGGGGGGGGGGGTGGGGGGGGGGGGGGGGGGTGGGTGGGTTTGGGTGGGGGTTGGGGGGGGTGGGGGTTGGTGTGGTGGGGGGGGGGGTGGGGGGGGGGGGGGGGGGGGGGGGGGGGGGGGGGGGGGGGGGGGGGGGGGGGGGGGGGGGGGGGGGGGGGGGGGGGTGGCTTCCGCACAGTGCTTCAGGTCGGCCGTAAGGGGGGGATGTAGGTTGTGGCACCTCAAAACCCTGTGCAAATTTTGGGACGGTTCACCCTTGTCTCGGGTCAAGCTACGAGTGACCCTGCCTATACAATGCTGTGCCTGCGTGTCCTGTAGGGGCTGAGTGTGGCCAGAGTGTGGAGTGGTGTCACTCTTGTCTTCAGTAGGGGCTCGTGTTCCTGTGAAGGATTATCCTTAAGATATTTTCTACGTACTCCCGGATCGGACAAGATGTCGAGTTGAGCCCGTCCGAGACACCCAAATCCATCCACAATGGAGGCCGCAGATATCTCCGTAGGCTAAACCTGTGCCACCTTGAACCGGACCTACATGGAAACTTTTACTTCCCTATTTGCCAATGACGATTCTTACCTGCTCACTTCCAGCTCAGGGCTCTAAAGACCAAACATATTTCTACAAATTTTTCTACTTTCTTCTATTCCTGCCAAAATTTCTAAAATTCTCCCATTCTTGCATTTCCTTCTTCTAACATCTGGACCTTTGTATTAACCTTGAAATGGAAGTGAAATCAAGAACCTTGATATGAGATTATCAAATTCTCCGTATATTATGATTTCTACACCCTGGGGATAAGTGGCGGCTGGTAGGGCCTTCTCAAGTTGCATCCTCAGTGACACATCACCTTCCTTGATCAGTTGCATTGCCCCTGTATCAATATTGTCTGGTGTCAGGTCAAAGGCAAAAATAGTGTATCCCTTGGCAAAGTCTTCGTAGGAAATGTCTGCTCCCTTGGTGGATCCTGCCATATCGTTGCCTTCGTAGAGGTATATGAAGTGCACTGTATACTGGAACTTATCCCATGCATCCTCATCTTCATTGGCTGCTTCGGTACAAACTCATCACCATACTTTAGGGCAATCTCACTGACATTACAGTGTTGGAACTCGAGGGGATTATGCTTCTGACTTCCATTGAATGCCTCTGACTTGACCATTGCCACTAGGGCTCTACGAGGAAGTTGACCGGTGAATATGGAATTCTCAACAACAGTCTGCACACCAGGGGCGATATGCCTTGTCACCAGTTTAGTTCTTCTGATTGGATACTTGGCTGTCTCATGGTCTCTTAGTACACCTTCAATTGCCATGGTGAGAGAGTCTTGTGGTCTGACTTTCCACCCATACCAACGTATATCGTCGACTAAAAGTTTGTATCCACTGGTTGCTGACTGGAGGAGGATGTCGTCACTGTTACGGTGTAATTCCAGACTCAACTGGCACTCACTCAGAATGTATCGGGCTTGCTTGAAGAGGTCGCAATGAAGGGGTCCTGCCACTACTACATACCGGCCATCTGTAAATGGTATACCCCGATGCTTAGCTGCAGTAGTGGAGATATGTTGAAATCACTATCCTTTGCAAATAGGTTACTCTGTAGGTGAGACGTCTTTGCTTCTTTCCCAAAGTTGGCGATAGTCTCCAGGTACGCCCCATAGTGATAAAGGTCTCCACTGTTGTAAGTTTCCTTGTCGGATAGTTTGACCACTAATCGTCTAATGAATGTTTTTGCTAGCATATTGATGGGTGCCACCGAGATACTACCATCTGCCGCCTTTGCTACTGCCTTTCCATCACTGTCAGCTATCCGTAGCTTTAGGTAAAGGTAGTTTCTAGTCAGGTCAAGCATGTAGGAATCCTTTGGTACAAGGAATAGGTATGGGCCATTACTGGTTACAGGATTTAGAGGATAAATTTCTGCCATGTAGCCACTCTCCATACTGACCTGAGTTGGAGGTAGCGAGAAGAGATCCATTTCGGACTTGAAGCCCGGCAAGGACCGTTCATCTACTTGCTTAGCCATTGAAGTTAAATTGGTATTACATAGGGCGGGTTTTTTTATGAGCTGTAAATATCGCGCTTCAATCTCTTAACTTTGCGTCTATGTGGTCTGGAACCAATACCTTCCCCTTGCTGTATTGCCTTTCCACTGTTCTCCAGCAGGCGTCCAATGGCTGCCTTCCCATGTCGTTTGAGTGCTTCTTTTGGATCTTCACCGCTATTCAAGTAATCAACTGTCTGAAATGCCTGCCTGCCTGCCTGCCTGCCTCTAGACCTACACGACGTACTACTGGCCAAATAAAGCGTCCAATACCTCTCAAGAGGCTGCCTAGGCCATCTCCTCGCTGATACCTTTGGCCGGCGTCGAAACCAGACCCTCTCTGTGTCAGGTGCAGTTGCCAGTCTTCAACGGTTTCTGGATGATATCTGGTCCTCATCTTTCTTGAAGTGTAACTTGATAACTATACTACCATACTCAAAATGTACACTCCTGCCAATGTGATTGTTGATATGGACTTTAATGCTACTGATCACATGCTTATTCACATGGACGTAGTGAGGTTCAGGAGAGTACTGAATGGTATCTCCATACTCTTCACCCGCCTTTACTACTGCCAGCAGGTTGCCGGTAGTTGTGCCCACCAGTTGTTCTTCCACGATATCACAATGGACTTGAAGGTAATGGTAGTTAAGGCTGGGTTAGGTTAAGGTTGTGCGTAGAACTTCTTACTCCTAAGGGCATCTCTGGCTTCCAATGGATCAACGCTGAATTTCTGAGAGTCAAAGCCAAACATGCGTACAATGGTAGAAGCAAATTGAATAAACCCGAAGTTGGGTCTTTCAAGGTGTTCTGGATTTTCGTATAAGTCTAGGTAGACTCGATTATTTTCCTGATTATAGACGGAACGTATAGGAGGTGATTCCTGACGTTCATTGAGAATTGACTGAATGGTAAGGTTGATGGAG
>JASAND010017963.1:0-97402 GCA_030248195.1 Trissonchulus latispiculum
GGCTCATATTAAGTATTTTAACTCTTGTCTTTTACGTATTTAAATGCTGCCCTTAGCTCATATTGCATTTTACATGCGACTGCAAGGAGCATTTTTCCTACTTGTATAATATATATATATATATATATAATATGCACATGTATGTATACGTTTATGCCTATTTTGATCCCCATGAAATGAATATTTAGGGAGATAAAATGGTTCCTTTGGAACTTTGTAAGTTTGAAATTGTTTATGCGTGTTGGATAATCCAACTCTTATGGTTCACATTCATTATGGCGGGGATTCTGGTTTATATATTCAACCCTATTCCTAGTCACTACATATATATCCATCATTCGTTAGATATACATGTATATAGGTCTTATATAATACATATATATGTATATCTATAGTCACTCCGCCACAACATTGCATATCAGTCAACACTTAGGCTTGAATATGTGGTATATAGTCACGTAAGCCTGATACTACCATGTCCACTTCTTGAGTCTCTGGTCCACTCTGGGGTCTTTAATTAAGAAAATTGGCTGGGGTTGATTTTTTACTTTATCTACGCTCAACAAGTATACGTACGTCCGTTAGCACAATAGCACTTTACGTACGTAGGTATATATATATATATATATATATATATATATATATATATATATATATGCGTACTTGGCGTCATGCCTGCATGAAACGTGTGCCGGATACTGCATATGCGTACATATGTACGTATATATGTGAAATATAGTCTTGCGGTATATGTGGGAGGGAACTTTTATTTTTATATGCTTATATTTGGTTGTCGATGAGTTTTTCCATACCACGGGAAGGAGGGATCTCTGCGGATAGATTTGAAAGAGATTTCTTTGTCGACTGAGAATGAATATTTGACGAGGAAGAACCAAGAGGCAGAGGTATATATATATATATATATACGTAGTGTTGAGAAACTTGATGTTTTGACAGACAATTATGCCCGACGACATTACTTGTGGAAAACAAGACATCGTTAAAGTTGGAAAAGTAGCAATGTGTATATAATGTAATCCGTATGGCATGCGTATCGAGATCAGTGCTTCCAACCAACTATATATACCAAAATATATTATAATATTATATATATATTATTAAAAATATTATATATATACGTATACAAATATAATAAATATCTATACATTTTTGCTGCTGAGCTAAAAATTAAACAGTTTTTATGTTACTTGAATTTAAGCTTAAAATTGCTAAGAAATGCTAACAGAAACCTAAAAATCCGGCGATGCAGGCAACTTTTTCAAGATTTGCCCTCAAAACCCTATTTTTCGGTTGTCTTTTGAAGTCTTGGCGGGCCGCCAGGCAGTAATCTTGAAGGGGGGCGACCCAAGTTTGGGGGCCCAACTCCTCCTCTAGGAAAAAGCCAGGTATTACGTAAAGCGTATGTAGACATGTATATATATATACGGGTGTAGCTTACTTTTATTTCATTTGTTTTGAAATTTTCCGTTGGTATTAAATTTACCTGTCTTTAGTTGTAATTAAGCGTTTTGGCAGAGAGAAGCATAACAAAGGAGAAGCCCCAGGTACGAGTGACAGCTACGGACATTTGTCTACTGAATTTGTTGCCGTCTGCGATTTGCCTAGGTCCTAGTCTCCTTTCTATGCTTTTATATACACAATATATACGTACTGGTGATATATATATTTATATACACCTAGTATATATATCTAGGCAAACAGACTGGACTTTTCTGGTACGAAAATATGAATTAATTGTGAAGATAGCGTTATATATACTCCATATATTTCGTATTAATTCACTTGTTTGCAGTTATCCCAATAAATCCTAAATTTCGATAACTTCTCACGTCAGAAATGCGTAGTGTTGAATGGATAGAATTTACTTACTTAATTGTATGCACCTGCATCGAAAATCGAAATGGAAATCGAAATATTTTCCAGAACTTTTTTCTTCGATCAGGAAAAGAATAGCCTAAGAAAGCCTATGCGTATTCTTCATGCATGCAAATCTGATTTTGCTAATTTAAATTCTAAGTTCGTTAATCTTGATTTTTACTTGTTTTAGGGAAAAGTGTTTATCTTTGATAAGATATTAAAGCCGACTTGCAGCCAAGAGGATGTTTATCAACAGGCTGCGTATCCCATTGTCAAAGGTTAGATCTCTAGTTTTAGGCTTGCTGTTTTGCTGGGTCTAAATACGTACTCTTATTTTATGGTTTAGGTTTTTTATTTCAACTGATCATTAAAACTTTCGTGTCCTACCAAAGTAAAATAAGTTGATCTATGTATGAAATCTATGTGCACTGATAGTTTGATAAAAGCAGAATTTTCTAGTATGTATTATGTTTGTCTTTTGCATCACACCATTCCAGCAAAAACATTTTTGGTTCCCTTGGTCTCCACTTGCGAGTCGAGAAACATAGAATTTCGCGAAATCGAAAAAGTTTGTGTATACATTCGAGCTCAGCACAGTTGATAATTTTACCTCAGTTGGTCACGTTTTATAATTTTAAGCACTGGGGGTTGGGTAATTTCAACTAAGCTAAAACTTTGTCCTCATGTACGTTGTTCTACCGTAGCTCCTTGTCTCTTTAAATTTGAGATCATTCTTCGTGTAGCTTGCGCTTGCGGATTTGGAAAAGCATTTGTAGCAGTTTAAGGGGAGGGGCTACGAGTTTCACTAAAAGTTGTTGGATGTTCGATGTTGGGAAAGCTAGCTAGTCTTTTGCCACGTAATAGTATTTTGTTTGGTGCAAAATTAAAGTTTGAAAGAATTCTACCCAGGACCCAGCGTATCGTCCTGTAGAGCGTTCGCAATTTGGTGTTGTCATGACAAAACTCGACATGACATGCGTTCAAACTTCGTTGCACCCTGAACGATGTGTGCAAGCTACGATGCCCAAATTTTACGGATACTGTAGTGTTCTCAATCTCACATATATATAGTGCGTTCATACTGTGTAAAATAAGGGTCTGGGTAAAACCCAGCTCCGGCCCCGGCGCACATGGATAAAACCCGGCGCACTTGCAGTGTAAATTCTTGTGTAATTATGCGTATGTATAAACATTTAAAGGCCTGGTACGCAGCCCTTAGAAACCCGTTCGAGCACCGTGCCAGCTAAATACTCAACGAAACTAGACAAATTTGGTATCGTTGGAATCAGCACGACGAGAACTGCAAGCTGCAAAAACGTTTTGGTCAAAATGTCAACTTTGAAACTTTGAAACTTCGCTGTCCACCTGGCCGGCCGGCCAAAGGTGGTCTCACGACTATTTTGCCAAAAAGGCCAATTTTGTGTCTTACCTGCAGGGCTCAGGGAACAAGCTAGAGACAAGCGGATTGTCGCATAAGAAACTTTGGGTTGCTACCATGGAATAGCGAGGGCGATTTTCGATACCTAGCCGGGATCGTTCATCCAGCCGGCCCAAAGTTGGTCCGGCCAAATAGCCATTTTGGAAAAATTTTGGAAGTCCTAACTCCACAGAAAATAGGCAAAAATGGGCCTTACGCTGTTTTGGGGAATTTAGTCAGGGACGGATCCAGAGGGTGGGCGGGGGGGGTGGGCTGCTACCCCCACCCCCGTCGCGATTCGAAGTTTGGAAAAATTAAGGAGAAAAATAGGAAGAAGGGCAAAAAATCTAAGAATTTCTCGCCTTCGGCGCGAATTTTCTAATTTTTAGCGGCATACACTTATTGCAAAAAATTTTCTTAGTTCTTTCAAATAAGAACTAAAGATCCGAAGTAAAGTATCCGAAGATAGCTTTTATTGCAAAAACAAAAAATTCTTCAACTCCTGGGAGCTCTGCCGCCAGACCCCCCTGGGAAAAAATTGTACCACCCCCCGTCACTGGCGGATCCAGGAGTTGGTGACAGGGGGCGGTAAAATTTTTCCAGCGGGGGGTCTGAGGGGCGGCGACCCCCAGAAGTTGAAGAAATTTTTTATTTTTGCAATAAAATCGGTCTTCGGATCTTTAATTCTTTTTATACTGAAGAACTGAACAAATTTTTTAAAATTCTTGGCATTTTTAGCCACAAATGGTTATTTTCTCCGAAAAATCGGATGCATTTCAAGCTTTTTCTTCACAAATGCAATAAATATGCGGTTAAAAAGTAGAAAATTCGCGCCGAAGGCGCGAAATTTTTTGGTTTTTTGCCCTTTTTCCTCTTTCTCTCCTTAATTTTTCCTACCTTCAAATCACGACGTGGGGACGGCCGCCCCTCCCCGCCCCCCCCCCCTGGATCCGCCCCTGCCCCCCGTCACCAAATCCTGCATCCGCCAGTGCATTTAGTGGGACGCATGTAAGGGTTATCGGGTTCGCTGAACACGATGAGCATAGTTGCAGCGTGGTGCGGTACTGCTATCGTGCTGCACTGTTATGCAGCAACCACAAAACGCTGGCTGTAGGCTTACTGTAAACGGTAAACACATTTAATTGGGTGTTTAGATGTATTGCTCAGGACATGAGAAATTAACGTAGCTACATTGACACTAGAGATGCACCGGGGCCGGGGCCGGGGCCTAGAAATTGGGGGTCCAAATCGAAAATTTTCAAAAATTTTCTTGAAAATTCAAATTTTGCAAAAATGTTTGATATACAAACGTTACTAATCGTTGTTTTCGTTCAGATCAGCGGGAAAGCAAACGATTTGTAACACTTTTTGACGGTCCAAAATTCAAAATTTTTGTCAAAAAATGTCAAAAATTTACAAAATTTTGCTAATTTTTGGCCCCGGTCGGTACCGGGGCCTGACCACCGGGGCCGGGGCCAGGCCCCGGTGCATCCCTAATTGGCACTATAGTTTGAGTCTGGTTGCGCTGCAGTAAAGCTGAAGTATAGTATAACTAGCTACAGATAACTTTCAATTAGTGATGGGCACTGGATATCCGAATAATTTTGTATCCGGATAATATCCGATTTGAGAAAAATATCCGAATATGCGTTTACATTTTAGAGAAAGTATATAATAAAAATTTGTCTCCAAATTTCCATATTGCAGATGTCCTTTGCGGGTATAATGGTACGATCTTTGCCTATGGACAAACCTCCAGCGGAAAGACTCATACAATGGAGGTAATCTTTTGTGGAAACTTACTTTTACACAATATGTCTAAAGTTTCGTACATGATATTATGCAAAACCCACAGGGACCGTTGAAGCAAGCTGAATAAAGCCAATATTTTGCTTCGTGTCTGTTGTATATATATCTGTATGGCAAAAATATTAACATTTTGAACTGCCGATAACAGAATTGAATTTGTTCCACTCTTGTAGGGAAAGATTGGGGATCCAGATCTGCAGGGTATCATCCCGCGAATTATTGCGGACATTTTTAATCATATTTATTCCATGGATGAAAACTTGGAATTCCACATTAAAATTTCCTACTTTGAAATCTACATGGATAGAATTCGTGATTTACTGGATAGTAAGTTAATTATATACTGTTTAAAATTTTTGTTATTAATTTTGTATATATTCAGGCCTCATACTCTTCCTACTTTTCCTACTTTTTTCCTACTTTTTCTTCATTCCTACTTTTTTCCTACTTTTTGCTGAAAATTCCTACTTTTTCCTACTTTTTTACGAACAGATCAGAAAAATTTTCAAAGTGTCCTTAACGTAACTTTAAATCACTGGATTTCAAAAAATTTTCGCGCCTTCGGCGCTATTATTGATTCTTACGCCTACTTTTGTAAGGGTGGACTAGGCAATCACATTTTTGTTTCCATGATTCCACCTGTTTATAGGAACGGCCAGTGCCTAAAGTCTGACCAGAAATCTAGAAAATGAAATTGTTTTCTTTATAATCTCACGAATGCTTCAAGATAGCTACCATAAGGTTTACATTTTCTGATCCGGAATGATGAAATTGTTCTTTTCGTGAAAAATTTTTTGAAATCTCCCGTGCGATTTTAAAGAGTGCCGCTTTTATATGTCCAGAAAGATGGTAAATGCTTAGCTACAATTTTTTCAGGAAAATTTTCCCTCTGACCGAAAGTTCTACACACCAAATGTCAACTTTAGTTGAAACTTCGATTTTCAAAATCGTTTGATCTTTGCCGCTGTTTCGACTTTGACTGGATCAGTTTACTCGCGACTCGTTCAGTGGAAAAAGTTTTGACTAGATTTTCAGGACCGCCTAGGCGTCCTCTTTCAGCTGATATTACGGGGTATATATTTCAAAATTTGAAAGTTGATTTTTCGAAAATTACCACTTTTTGACCCAAAATTTCGGCAAAGTGAATCTAGCAAATGTGAGTAAAAATAACCATAAAAGCTCATCTGAGCTGAATCTAACGATATAAAGTTTTCGTGGCTACGCTTCCGCCAGCAATGAATTTTCAAACAATGTCCGTTATTTCAGCGGTTTTTACTAAGGCAAATCAAAGCGGTAACATCAGACTAGAAAATTTTTTGAAATATTGTGGTAGTAGCATATACTAGTGATGGGCACTGGATATCCGGATAATTTTTATATCCGGATAATATCCGATTTGAGGAAAAATATCCGGATATCCGTGTACATTTCAGACAAAGTAATGAAAAATTAGCAAATTTCTGACAAAAAATTCAAAAAATTTTAAATACTTTTCAAAAATTTCTCTGAAATCGTTTTTGAAACCAAGGTTGTGGCTTGGCTTTATGATAGAAATTCACAGCGTACCGAAAATTTGACAGAAAAATTAGAAATTTGACTGCAAAATCGAAAAATTTTCTTGAAGTTAAGTTTGGGATAGGCGGATAACCGGATATCCGGATATCCGATAACGCAAAATAGGCGGATATCCGGATATGAAAAAATATCCGGTGCCCATCACTACTATATACCAATCTTTCTGGACATATAATACAAAATTAGTGCAAATGAAAGTTCGAGTCTTGTACTTTAAAATCATAATATAAATAACCGTTCCTGTCGATTAACGTTCGTGCGGCATGGGTCTGAAGTTGACACCCAAAAATTACCCAACAATCTAAGGATTTTTCAAATTTTCTAAAATTTGAAAAATTTCAACTTACTGGTAATTGTTACAGGAGTTGTTTTGTGCATGAAGCGGTTTGTGGATGTGCTCTATAACGTGGGCTAGTGGGATTTTTGCTGGGTCACACGGTTGAGAAATAGTGACCACACTTTTCCACCAGAGGGGGAAAACAACGGTGTGCTTTTCCCCCTGCAGTTTAGATTGTTTGATTTAAGCGAAAATAACTAATTCTTTACTCATTTGAACTGTTATCTCTATAGACCTTCCGCTACCGAAAAACGCCACATGACCTCCCCTGTGGAGGAATGATGACAAGTATTCCCAGGGGGGCAAATCATGCGGATAACAAGGCAATTAAAAATTTTAAAAATTAAAAAGTTCCTCTCCTCCGGTACAAGAATGTTTCTCTTGGGATTCAATGTCACGAGACCCCCTAGATACGCTACTGTCTCAAATTAAAGTAAAATTTATTTCCATACCTTCATTTTTTACGTATTAGAGTGCAAAAATTCCTACTTTTTTCGGAAAATTCCTACTTTTATTCCTACTTTTTCCTACTTTTTTACAAAATATTCCTACATTTTTTCCTGCTTTTTTCATTTTGGGTAGTATGAGGCCTGTATATTCTATTGATTTTTCAGTTTCATTACTTAGCACTTGAAACATTTCTCAGCTTTTTTAAGGTAACTTGTGCTTAAATCTTCAATGTGTTTCTTATCATAGGGGTCGCGGCAGCGACCCCTATAATATGTGTGAAAAGTGGCTGGAGACAGTGTAAAATAAGCTGCGCAGAAGCTGCGCAAAATCCTGCGCAGATCCTGCGCAGATTTCATGCGCAAATTGTAGAGCACATCGAGTTTAGTATGTCTGTGAAGTTTCAGCCCCGTATCACTTACCGTTAAAAAGTTGCGCCCCGGACCGGTTATGGCGGCGATGTTTTTTTTTCCGGTTTCTCCTATTTGATGGTTGTATTGTACATAATGTTCGCCGCTTTCACGTGATCTGCAGCGGTGGGCCAACCTAAAGGGCTATGGGGTCTAGTAGTACCCTCTAAAGAATTTAAGAATCACAACTTTTTTTGCGCCGCAGCTGCGCCACAGCGCCGCAGTGGCGCCGCAAAGTCGGCTCATAGCGAAAAGTGACCATTTTTGTGGTCGTCGCTCAGGTCGAACGTTACGAGCTGGAGCTGATTTCTTTTTATATTCAGAAATTACATATATTGAACTAACTAACGGTCCAGGTTGCGTTTCTCTATCACTTCCCTAGCGACCACAGTGGCCCGTCAAAAATGGCGAAAATTCGAAAAATGAAAAATCGAAATTTCTCGCTATCTATTCAATTTTGAAAGCTCAAATCTTCCATACAATGGTTTTCTGGCACGGAGAATCGATTCCCGCAGTCAGTTTTACCGTCAGACCCACCCATCTTGCTGGGCTGGTTCCACTTTGCCGTCGGGAGGGTCAAGTCGGAAACCGCTTCCTGGAGGTCCATAGTAGGCTTTACCTGGCCTCTCAAAACTTTGTCTATAGGGGTTTTCTGGTGCGCCCAGCTCATTCCCGGTGTCCTTTTTGCCGTAGGACTCATCCATCTTGCTGTGCTGGTTCCACTTTGCCGTCTGGAGGGTCATGTCGGAAACCGCTTCCTGGAGGTCCATAGTAGGCTCTACCTGGCCTCTCAAAACTTTGTCTATAGGGTTTTCTGGTGTGCCCAGCTCATTCCCGGTATCCGTTTTGCCGTCCGACGTACCTATTTTGCTGGGCTGGTTCCACTTTGCCGTTTGAAGGGTCAGTCGGGTGGGGGGTCAAGTGGTCGAAAATAAAATTTTTCAAAAGTGGTCAAATTTGGTACCAAATGAAAGCCCTAAGCGAGCTGAGCAACTTTTGTCATAGAACTGCATGCTCAAAGTGGCTGTAGAGTGCTGTGGTGGGGTGGGGTGGGGACTTATATAGGCGATTTTCGGTCAAAAATGAAAGTTTTCAAAAGTGGTCAAATTTGGTACCAAATGAAAGCCCTAAGCGAGCTGAGCAACTTTTGTCATAGAACTGCATGCTCAAAGTGGCTGTAGAGTGCTGTGGTGGGGTGGGGTGGGGACTTAGGCGATTTTCGGTCAAAAATGAAAGTTTTCAAAAGTGGTCAAATTTGGTACCAAATGAAAGCCCTAAGCGAGCTGAGCAACTTTTGTCATAGAACTGCATGCTCAAAGTGGCTGTAGAGTGCTGTGGTGGGGTGGGGTGGGGACTTAAACGATTTTCGGTCAAAAATGAAAGTTTTCAAAAGTGGTCAAATTTGGTACCAAATGAAAGCCCTAAGCGAGCTGAGCAACTTTTGTCATAGAACTGCATGCTCAAAGTGGCTGTAGAGTGCTGTGGTGGGGTGGTGTGGGGACTTAGGCGATTTTTGGTCAAAAATGAAAGTTTTCAAAAGTGGTCAAATTTGGTATCAAATGAAAGCCCTAAGTGAGCTGAGCAACTTTTGACATGGAACCATCCACCAATATTTGCTGTGGCAAATAACGTCACGTGCCCATGAAACTTTTGTCTTTACTTCTTCAACCGGAATTTAAAGGATATATATACCTATTTATATTTATTATATATTTAAAGGATATTTAAAGGATATATATACGATACAGCCAACACACACATATTATCCTCTTTTGTGCGGAGCATTTTTGTTACTTGTTCTTATTTCAGTTACCAAAACAAACCTTTCCGTCCATGAAGATAAGAATAGAGTACCTTACGTTAAGGTAATGCTTTTATGGCGTTTTCGCTAGACATCCTATATTTCATAGAGATGTCATCATTTTCACGACAAATATAAGAGTATATAGCCAGGAAAAGATTAATTATAGGCCACCGGTTATGAGACGAGATAGGTTAGTTTTTTCAGGTTGGCCTTATCAAGCATTTATGCATTTGTGAATGATAAAATGTATTGACGACCTTGTCATATTGTACTAACAGAAGTTACCTTATTGGGTGATATAGGGCCTGTAGAGTTTGCTGTTAGTTTATATTTATTGACTGTTAGCTGCATAATTTTATTTTTTAGGGTTGTACAGAGCGATTTGTGTCTAGTCCAGATGAAGTCATGGATACTATAGAAGAGGGAAAGGCTAATCGCCATATAGCTGTCACAAGTACGTACGATTGTGTATTTTATGGGGGGGGGCTGCATACTTACCAAGGTTCGCTGCAGAACAAACCCCCGTCACTCATCTTTCTTCTTTTGCGTTTACTACTAGAGATAAGCGAAGGAGAACTAAGAGAGATTTTTTACGTACAGTATGTTAGGTAGCTCGTATACGTACGCGGCTTCTCCGCTGACGTCTATGCGCATGTGCTATTGTCTGCGCGCGTCTACTAGTGGTTTACATATAAAACGGGCTTTAATAGGTTTGCCAAATAAGTGATTCCTTTTTAAACTGCCGACAACAACGTTAAGTGCTATAGGATTTGTAACTTATTTTAGATATGAACGAGCATAGTTCCAGAAGTCATAGTGTTTTCCTGATTAATGTGAAACAGGAGAACGTTGAAACTCAGAAGAAGCTTTCTGGCAAGCTTTACCTAGTCGACTTGGCAGGCAGTGAAAAGGTTGTCTGGCGTTCTCTGTACCTCTCTCTGTTTAAAGTTGTTGGATTAAAGTTAAAGATAAAGTTTTACAAAAAGTACAGGTTATGTTCACTTGAACTTACTTTATTTTGTGAACTGCTAACATTTGTTAATATAGTATATCGGTAAATTTGTTTAGTAGGTTGTCATGTTGTGGCCTAAATCAAATTAAGTAGAAATTTTGGACTACTGCACTGGGGTTTGGATTGCTTTAATGTGTGTCAGAGTCGTTGACAATTTCAAGATTTTGTTGACAATCTCTTCTCTTAAAGTGAATGTTATGTGGGATAGAGGCATTGACATCTAAAGTATTGGAGTCACTGCAACATCTTGTCTATCATTTGAGCTCACTGTGTTTCTGTCTTTTAGGTTAGTAAAACCGGTGCTGAAGGTACTGTGCTTGATGAAGCCAAAAACATCAATAAATC
This sequence comes from Trissonchulus latispiculum, assembly GCA_030248195.1. Classification (NCBI taxonomy): domain Eukaryota; kingdom Metazoa; phylum Nematoda; class Enoplea; order Enoplida; family Ironidae; genus Trissonchulus; species Trissonchulus latispiculum. Next base: position 11,035 of record JASAND010017963.1, read on the forward strand.
CCTATCCGCTTTGGGAAATGTGATATCAGCCTTAGCAGAGGGCACAGTAAGCATTTAAGATTATTGCATATTTCTTATAATATTTTTATGTAGAATTTTTTCAGGTGAAGCATTTGAGTTTGACTGATTGAATTATCTCTGGTTTTATGAGTAATGCTTTTATTGACGTTGCCTGGCATTTTATCTTACTTTATTATCATATAATTATTATTTCAGAAAAGTCATGTCCCCTATCGTGATAGCAAGCTGACTCGCATATTACAAGAATCTCTGGGTGGTAATGCCAGAACAACGATCATCATTTGTTGTTCTCCGGCCTCCTTCAATGAAACTGAAACCAAATCTACCCTTATGTTTGGTCAAAGGTTGGTTTTTCCATTTCGCGACTGCTAACTGCTAACAATTTGTGGAGATTTTAAACTGGTTTTAGTACGGAGTCTGGCGAATATAATGGTCGTAAGATGTAGCGTCTGGCCCAATTGTAGTCTAATTTCTTTGTGGTGTCTGCTAACGTTGATTGCTGATTTGTTGTGGTTTTTGTGGCTGTTTTAGAGCGAAGTCCATCAAGAATGTCGTGGTTGTGAACGAAGAGCTGACAGCAGAGGAATGGAAGAGACGCTATGAAAGGGAACGAGCCAAGGTTCTAGTCCTGAGAGGTCAAGTGGAACAGTTGATGAAGGAGTTGGATAGGTGGCGAAAAGGTATAGTCTTTTTTGAATAGAACCCAAGTTTGTAATCCAGAATATTGAAACGCCTGTTTTAGGATTTTACGTGAGATCAGCACGCTATACTCTTTCCTTGCAAAAACTGTTTGGTGGTACATCACTTTTCCCTGATTTTGAAAAAATTTGAACTGGTCCCTGATCACCGTATGCCTAATTATTCATACACCAATTGAAACTGGATGGGTCATTTCTTCTGTATATATACCTATCAGATTCACGAATTTGATTGGTGGCCTCTTCCATGGGCGTATCCAGGGGAGGGGTTTTGGGGGTTGAAACCCCCTCCTTTTGGGTTGTATTTTATCACTTCTCCATTACAAAATGTGTAAATTTTTGTCAAAACCCCCTCCTTTTCAGTAAAATTTTGTCAAAACCCCCTCCTTTTCTAAATCCTGGATACGCCCCTGGCCTCTTCTAAGTTCTAAGTCTAGCTCTACTTACATTATGCATGTATGATGTGCATACAATATGTACACAGTGTTTTAGGTGAGTCTGTACCGGATGCTGAGCGTGTCGATTTGACCGTACCAGCAGCCGGGGCCGCTGTCCCAGCCGGTGGCGACTCTGGTACTGGCTCAGTGACCGAGTCCATGGTGGAGTCAGTTGTGGCCGAGCCCGCCATTCCCTATCCGTCGGCCGGCTATGTGGCCGTCCCTGGCAGTGAGAGCGCCATCTCTGATGAGGAGCGGCGGAAGTATGAGGAGGAACGGGCACGACTCTATGCCCAGTTGGATGAGAAGGTTTGTTTAGCCATATTCTAGTTTTAATACGTGTAACTTGCTCTTGCAGACTTGCAGAATGCTTAGGCACTTGGTCCCTGAGTCACTGCGTTGTCGCTTCTAGCATAAACATTGTCGTTGTAGATGTTACCACCTGTTGTATGTGATCGCGGTATTGGCACAGACCTGCCGCGGAGCTAAATCCCCGTTAAAGTGCGTTAAAGTTACGTAGCGCTAACAGGGCGTGATTTGATCGGTTTTATTTAATTTAAAAAAGGAAAAATTAATGTATCATTTTATGTTTGTCTTTCTTTCTAGGACGACGAAATCCAGCAGCAGAGCTTGATCGCTGAACGACTGAAGCAGCAGATGACAGATCAGGACGAGATGATCAAACAGTCCAAACAGGACTATGAAGTCCTCCAGCAAGAGATGGCCAGAATTACGTCAGAAAATGAAGCTGCCAAGGAAGAAGTACGTAACGCTGTAACTGTGTTCTGACCTGTTTGTGCCTTCATGTTAATGGAGCGGTGATTTTCTATTTTTTCCTACACACTATGCACCTCGGCGATGTAGTATTTTGCAATATTCTCGAAATAGTGCTTTGTTTGCTTTTGTCCCTTTTGCCTATGGGCGGTCACTCTTTTATCATCGCCAGAAGTCTGTGTTTCCCTCCACCTTCAATTTTTCCTTGGGTCTTGGTAGTGTCTGCCACTCACTGTGAGAAATAATACTTTGTGGCAGTCGGAATGATGTGCAAAGTATGCGGAAGACAGCTTTATTAGCGATTGTATTCATCTGTATGGTATCTCCTCAGCTGACTGTACCCTTCCGAATTAATTAATTAATTAATTAATTATGCTGAAGCTTTTGCTCAGATTGCTAATAATTTTGATATGGTTGTTTGTTTGTTTCAGGTCAAGGAAGTCTTGCAGGCCCTGGAAGAGCTGGCCATGAACTATGATCAGAAGACACAGGAGGTGGATGCTAAGGCTAAGGAGAATGAAACTCTCAATGATGAACTGAATCAGAAACTGGTTAGTGGGCGTTGAAAAATGGTTCTGGGACAAGAAAGGAAAAGTACTGACAAGAAGACTGTGCATAACCGGATTGATTAAGCTTTTAAAATTTGCTTTACGAACGTTGAGCGTTAACTAAATTTCAACGCTTTATTAATACGCAAATTCAGTTGTAAATTGGCGTGCAGCCTATTACTGGCATAGTCTATAGAAATCCAATTTGAGAATTTAATTTTTTATCATTTTTGTCACTGTTTAGGGTGCTCTGAATGATGTTCAGACTGAACTAGAAGATCTGAAGGAATCAGCCGTCCTCCACAAGCGACGTATGCAGGAAATGCTAACCAACATACTGAAGGATCTCTGCGAAGTTGGCTCCATTGTTGGTGGAAGTGCCGCTGAGATGAAGGTTGTTACATTTACGTTTAAATTCTTTTAAATTTAATTTGAAACTTATTAAAATTTTATTTAAGTTTACGTTTTCAGTCCCAGCTATTTCAGTCTTGCCTTACTGTTGAATTGCCATTTGAATTCGTTTGAGTGGTTGTTGTATTTATTTGCAGAAAGTATTGATAATAGTTAGTACGTGTGGAATTTCCCGTAAACGGTCAAGTTCCAGACTTGAACTTAATTTTCTAAATGGTTCTTATTAACATATCAGTTTAGATCGGCCTGGAAAACAGTGGAAAAATGGACAAAATTGATGAAGAGTTTACGGTGGCTCGCATTTACATCAGTAAAATGAAAACGGAAGTCAAAGCGCTGGCACAGGTACAAGCAAGAGTGTATAATAGTAAGAGTGTGACACTCTTACTCTAGCACGAACAAATCATGCTAGGTATGCTCGGTGCGTTAACTCGGGACCCTCTCCCCGGAACTTCCGGGGGGGTCCCACTTTGCACTATGTACACGCTTTCATATAAGCGTGTGTCTGCTCGCTGATTGGCCCATTAGCCTAAGGCTTACAGTAGGCATTTTATTAGTAATTTTTAATTAATTAATAATAACTTTAATTAGGTTAATGCAATTAAACAACTAACTCGACAACTTTGTAGCATTTTTTCTGCTCTTTCCAACGATATAGAAATTGTTGCAGATTACATTCCTTAATTTTTATATCATTGAAAAAAGCAGAAAAAATGCTACAAAGTTGTCGAGTTAGTTTTTTAATTGCATTACCCAATTAAAGTTATTATTAATTAATTAAAAACTAATAATAAAATGCCTACTGTAAGCCTTAGGCTAATGGGCCAATCAGCGAGCAGACACACGCTTATATGAAAGCGTGTAGATAGTGCAAAGTGGGACCCCCCGGAGGGAGGCGGGTCCCGAGTTAATGAACCGAGCATACCTTACATGGTTTGTACATGGTAGTGTAAGAGTTTCTTGCTCTTATCTGTTATGTACTCTTGGTACAGGTATTTCCCTTCTCTGATAATTTAATTACATGCATTTTAATTTCATACAATATTGTTGAAGCAACACTTTTCCCAGTTACTTTAATTCGCGACTTCTACGTATAAATGCTGTGCTGTTAGATTACTTTTTGTATTTTTCCTTTGACTTTGCTTTTTTTGTGTCCTGTGTTTGAGTCTTACTATGCGATTTCAGAAGTGTCAAGCTTTGGAAAGCTTCAAGGCTGATTGCAATCAGAAAATCGAAGAAAACGAGAAAGAGCTTGGCGAGTGCAGATTGTTGATTCAACAGGTGCGCACCTTATACGTCGCGTGTCAATTTGTTTGTATTTGCAACAGAAAGATGCAACCTACATTGGCAAGGCCAGCTGGTTGCTTTAGTCGATGATAGCATAGCAACAATACGAGCAACTGAAACAACTTCGCAATTTTCGATAGTTTTTAAACAAAGCTAAACTATTGGGTCGATTTTGGCACTAGTGAATTTCTGCTGTATATACCTAGTTTCACTCTGTGAATCCGCTTCTAATTTTGTTTTTGGTGTTATCTGTAACCGATACCTAAACTTTAGCCCTTCCATGCCTCCTTGCCGGCAGAAAACTGCCCATAACTGCACAGTTAAAAACAGTTGAACTGCATCACACACTGAGTTAGACACAATGTTTCAGTCTTTGAAAAATTATATTAATTGACTGTGTGCATTTTCAGCACGAAGCCAGAATGAAATCCCTGGCAGAGTCAATGCGAGACGTCGAACTGAAAAAGCGAGAGCTTGAAGAGAATGTCGATCGACTCAATGAAGAGTGTGCTAGACTCAAGGCTCAAGGTTGGCGTCTTTAGATACTGTGATGAGATTAATTGCATTATTGGACGTAGACTACTTAGGTAGATTAGATTATTAGGAAAATTATTTAAAAGCAATTAGATAAATTTCTGGGAAATGTGAGCTCCAGAGGAACATGATGGTTAACCTTCCAGGATTTTTTGTTTTTAATGGGGTTGGGGTTTGTTTTCAGAGAAGGCAGCTAGCGGCGTGAAGCCGGACAATGACTTTAATCAGCAGCTAAAGGAGGCCCTGGAGACGCAGCTGGAGTCCTCCCGGGAGTCTCATGCCAAACAGGTGGCTCAGTTGCGGGATGAAATTACTCAGAAAAATCATCAAGTGGATGAACTGCAGCAGTCAGTTTTTCTTTCATTATTACTAAAATTGCTTTTTGCTTTTTTTGATTAATAGGAGGGGAGAGGTCAGAGGAAGGAAACCTAACTAAATTTGTTTGAGAGATATTGAAAGAGATGTGTTCGCTACTCACACAACATTAGGATGCAAAAATTTATTTCAATACAGTTAGGCAGCACAAAGATACAAAACAGTTTAAAACAGTTTGATGCGAAGTTAGAGGAGGGGAGCCCGATCGCTAATGTTCCTGCTCTATCGACCTTTATTTCTATCGTTCATGGCTGTTTTTTAAACTTCATTCGTCATAATTTTTGCGAACTTTTTAGATTATCTTTAGCTTTCACGGTTTTTTTTGTGTCCAGGAGCGTGTCTAGACACAAATTTTCTTAGCTGGACACAAGGTAGACACAGCTAAATTTTTCATAGAGAAGTGTCCAGAAAAAATTCCTGAGGATCCCAAATCTTTAAAAAAGCTCAAACTTTTCTGGGGGGCTATCGCCAATGAGAGAACGAGAACGAATTGCTTAATGAGCTTGTTTAAATTTAGTTGCAAAATATGGTCAAACTTAAGGTCCTCAAATGTAGCTAAATTTGCTAAAATTGGAATTTTTTCTTGAAATTTCGGCAATTTGTCAATTTCGCCAACGGTCTTTCTTTCGGTGAAATGTACCGTACTTACATACCTAACCAGTTTAGACACCAAATTGCACAAGAGAATAACCCATTTGTAAATGTTGCCAAACCATAATTTTAAACAATTTTCGCCCTGTGGCAGTTTGTTTATATTTTGGGTCTTTACTGGCTGCCGAAATCAAAGTTTTGAGTGTTTCCATCAAGGATTTTCATCAGTTTTACAAAATTTTCTCAGATTCTGGGGGGGCTCCGCCCCCAGACCCCCCGCATCTCTACGTTTAAATTTTATATTCTTGTCAAAATTCTTGTCCTGTGGCTTGCGACGTCAACAAGAAAAGTGTGGCATCGGTGACCCTTGCAAATTGCTAGACAATTGCAAACAATAGACAACTATATATAATTTATTCGCATAATAACAAATTTTATTCCTACACTAAAATAGCGCGTTAAATACCACTTATATAATATTATATAATTATCATGAGGGTGCGCGGAGCGCCCCTCATAATATGAGCTATAAAGGCACTTTGCGGATTAGGGAAACTGTTAATCAGCCAAAACTAATTAACGGTAAGGAGTTGAGAGCTAAAGTTTACATTAAATCTCCAGGCCAAGAGCTTTCGAATGATACCAAACTTGCCCGGAAAAAATGAACTTTGAAAAAAATCGACTTTCTGATACAAGTTTAAAAGTGGGGTTTTTTTTCTCTGTATCGACCACTTTTATAGGGCGATTTTTGCGCACACCGATTTTTCAAACGGCCCATAGGAAAAATTTTTCTATACTAATTTTTGATTATCTAGGCGATGGTCCAGACCAAGTTTATGTTTGATTTCCGAATTTCGCTCTGGGTCTGGAAAAATCGACGTTTGGACTTGGAAATTTTTCGAGGTCCCAACTCAGAAAATTGTCAAAAAGTCGTCTAAAATAGCGTTTTTTGGCCATTTGGTGGTGCGCTTATATAGTAAATCGGGGTCGCTGAACACGATGAGCATACTGAAGAAACCGGCCGAAGTGACCACTGGTCAGCTTGGCCCCGTGGCACCTCGCCCAGGGTCAAAGATAGTGTCAAAGTTGGGAAAAGTCACTAAAACAGCGTTTTTCGGGGTTTTGGTTGGGGGCGTATATAGTAAATCGACTACGCTCGTTTCAATGAGCATATTTTCAGAACCGACGGAAGTGACCACTGGTCACTATGGCCTAGGTGGCCTATGGACCAGTGGTCAAACCCCCTAAAACAGCGTTTTTCGAGGTTTTGCTTGGGGGCATATATAGTAAATTGTCTACGCTTGTTTCAATGAGCATATTTTCAGAACCGACGGAAGTGACCACTGGTCACTATGGCCTAGGTGGCCTATTGACCAGTGGTCAAACCCCCTAAAACAGCGTTTTTCGGGGTTTTGGTTGGGGGCATCTGGCATTTTTTTAAGGTTTTGAAAGTGGGGGGGGGCTTCGCCCCCCCCCTAGGGAGGGGGAAGTGGGGGGGGGCTTCCGAAAAGTGGGGGGGCGAGCCTAAAGTAAAATATACCGAAATTTTTAGCGAAAAATTAGCATTTTTAAGGTAAAAATGCAAAAAATCGCTGTTTTTAAGCTTAAAATGAGCTTATATTTTCATAAATTAGCTAAAAATTTTTGAAAATTTTTGAAAATTTGACCCCAAAAACCTTATTTTTTGACACAATCGTCTACGCTCGTTTCAATGAGCATATTTTCAGAACCGACAGAAGTGACCACTGGTCACTATGGCCTAGGTGGCCTATTGACCAGTGGTCAAACCCCCTAAAACAGCGTTTTTCGGGGTTTTGGTTGGGGGCATATATAGTAAATCGTCTGCGCTCGTTTCAATGAGCATATTTTCAGAACCGACGGAAGTGACCACTGGTCACTATGGCCTAGGTGGCCTATTGACCAGTGGTCAAACCCCCTAAAACAGCGTTTTCCGGGGTTTTGGTTGGGGCCATATATAGTAAATCGACTACGCTAGTTTCAATGAGCATATTTTCAAACCCAACGGAAGTGACCACTGGTCACTATGGTCTTGGTGGCCTATTGACCAGTGGTCAAACCCCCTAAAACAGCGTTTTCCGGGGTTTTGGTTGGGGCCTTATATAGTAAATCGACTACGCTCGTTTCAATGAGCATATTTTCAGAACCGACGGAAGTGACCACTGGTCACTATGGTCTAGGTGGCCTATTGACCAGTGGTCAAATCCCCAGAGACAGCGTTAATCGGCGTTTTGGTTGGGGGCATATAGTAAATCTACTACGCTCGTTTCAATAAGCATATTTTCAGAACCGGCGGAAGTGACCACTGGTCACTGCAGGCTATTGACCAGTGGTCATTGTTTGGAATAGAGAATCTTCTGGGAGTGATAAATTGCAGACTACTTCTGCGTAAGAGCAGCGCTCCCAAAAATTGGAAGAAGGACAAGTAGGAAAAATGCTCCTTGCAGTCGCATGTAAAATGCAATATGAGCTATGATGGTCAACATTTAAATATGTCAAGGACAAGATTTAAAACGTTTAATATGAGCCAGCATTTAAATCGGTGAAGGACAAGATGTAACTGGCTAATATGAGCCGCCACGGTCAGTCAGACAGTCGGTCCTGAAAATCCAATTTCTTTGAGTCCAATTTCAAACATTTTCTATTGACGAATCGTGAGTAATAGCCAGTCAAATTTGGAAAAATGGAGTGCATAATAGTAGATCAAGCAGTAATAATCAAATAGTAATAATCAAAATCAAGAGTACATAATACATAAGAGTATGACAATCGTATAATATGGTATATTCCATGAAACCTCTTGTTCTCTCCCTCTCCTTAGCTATTGGCCTTTTACACCGTACATGGGTGAAGATTTTGGCCTCATTTGTTTGGTAATTTTGCAGAAGTGTTGGCCAAGTGGGTTCGTGAGGAGTTTGTATGGGAGGTGATCAGTGAGATTTCTCGACTCGTGTTTGATCAGTACACAGAGAAGTCCTTTCGAGAACCCGTCTCCTGTCCCAATCAGGGCGTCGATGGTTGGGGCTATTGACCTTATGTAGTAAATCGTCTACGCTCGTTTCAATGAGCATATTTTCAGAACAGACGGAAGTGACCACTGGTCACTATGGCCTAGGTGGCCTATTGACCAGTGGTCAAACCCCTTAAAACAGCGTTTTTCGGGGTTTTGGTTGGGGGCATATATAGTAAATCGTCTACGCTCGTTTCAATGAGCATATTTTCAGAATCGACGGAAGTGACCACTGGTCACTATGCATAGGCGTAGATAAGGGGGGGGGCGCCCGGGCGGGCCCCCCCCCCCCCGAAGCACCTTTGCCCCCCTGGAAATTTTGCCAGTGGAAAAATTTTTAAGCTCGCACGCAGCGCGAGCTTAACATATTGCACCAGTTTTTGCTGGAAAAGTAGTCTGAAATATAGGTTTCAACCCTAAATTTTTCAAAAAATTCGCTCACTGTGAGCCAAATAAAAGGCGATTTTGTGCGAAAGTTAGGTACTGGAAAAATAGGTTTAAAACGTAATATTTCTAAAAATTTTCAGCTGGGAGCAGCACTCCCATATATACTCCTGCTTGTCTGCGTTCTTACTCATATTGGTAACTACTATGACAACTTGATATTGGTATTTCATTTTCCTAAAATAAATGTTTCTGTCTTTAGTCTTGCAGATGTGGCACTTAACAAAGAAAGTGCTCAAAAGTCTCCTCAGGGAGTCTAAATATTAAAAATTCTGCAACTTCCGGAGGGCTCCGCCCCTAAACCCCCGCGGGTTCTATTTCTTCGAGACATTTGGTTTCTCCACAGCGCTTCCATGCGTACAATGCTAGCTCTCATATTATATATTTGCTGATCTGAAATAAAACAGCAAGAAAGTGCTTTGAAAAATTGCTTTCATGTCTAAAATATCAAAACTTCTCAACTTCTGGGGATTCAATAGCAATTCTGTTCAAATAATTTAGAAAGTTAACAATTTTCAACTTTGGTATATATTTATATAAAGTTTTTCTAGCAGTTTTTCGTGAAAATCAGAAAACTGTCAGCTTTAATAATTATATAAGTCGTTTTTGGTGATAATCTGAGAAAAGTTCTCAAGTCTACTAAATAAGAATTAAAGCTGCTGTACCCGTTTTTGGTGAAAATCTGAAAAACTCAATTTTACTTTTAGAAATATTGAAAGCTGAGTGTGGGTCGAGGTAAAAAATTGCTCGATTTCGGGGGGGGGCCGGGCCCCGGACCCCCCCTTCCCCCCCCCAGACACTTGCCAAAAATCCGCCCTCCCCGAAGCAATGACCTATCTACGCCACTGTCACTATGGTCTAGGTGGCCTATTGACCAGTGATCAAACCCCCTAAAACAGCGTTCTTCGAGGTTTTGCTTGGGGGCATATATAGTAAATTGTCTACGCTCGTTTCAATGAGCATATTTTCAGAACCGACGGAAGTGACCACTGGTCACTATGGCCTAGGTGGCCTATTGACCAGTGGTCAAACCCCCTAAAACAGCGTTTTTCGGGGTTTTGGTTGGGGGCATATATAGCAAATCGACTACGCTCGTTTCAATGAGCATATTTTCAGAACCGACAGACCACTGGTCACTATGGCCTAGGTGGCCTATTGACCAGTGGTCAAACCCCCTAAAACAGCGTTTTTCGGGGTTTTGGTTGGGGGCATATATAGTAAATCGTCTACGCTCGTTTCAATGAGCATATTTTCAGAACCGACGGAAGTGACCACTGGTCACTATGGCCTAGGTGGCCTATTGACCAGTGGTCAAACCCCCTAAAACAGCGTTTTCCGGGGTTTGGTTGGGGCCATATATAGTAAATCGACTACGCTAGTTTCAATGAGCATATTTTCAAACCCAACGGAAGTGACCACTGGTCACTATGGTCTTGGTGGCCTATTGACCAGTGGTCAAACCCCCTAAAACAGCGTTTTTCGGGGTTTTGGTTGGGGGCATATATAGTAAATCGTCTACGCTCGTTTCAATGAGCATATTTTCAGAACCGACGGAAGTGACCACTGGTCACTATGGCCTAGGTGGCCTATTGACCAGTGGTCAAACCCCCTAAAACAGCGTTTTCCGGGGTTTTGGTTGGGGCCATATATAGTAAATCGACTACGCTAGTTTCAATGAGCATATTTTCAAACCCAACGGAAGTGACCACTGGTCACTATGGTCTTGGTGGCCTATTGACCAGTGGTCAAACCCCCTAAAACAGCGTTTTCCGGGGTTTTGGTTGGGGCCATATATAGTAAATCGACTACGCTCGTTTCAATGAGCATATTTTCAGAACTGACGGAAGTGACCACTGGTCACTATGGTCTAGGTGGCCTATTGACCAGTGGTCAAATCCCCAGAGACAGCGTTAATCGGCGTTTTGGTTGGGGGCATATAGTAAGTTAACACTACTAATAAGTTAACACTACTAATACTAGTAAGTTAATACTAAGTTGAGTTAACTATTTTGCACATTTCAAATTAGCATATACGTATACGTATATAATTGTCGTACTATTGATATATACAATAAGTGAAGTGAATCCAACGACACTGTGGATAAGCACACAGCAAATTTTTACACATCAGCTGTGTATGTACTTTGTTGTATAAATGTGAGCCGATAATGAAGACTTGAAGAATACTGGTTTACAGGAGCTTTATACATTTATACATATACCAAATATATATGCCACTAATTCAACGTTGAAGGGGAGAACTTCATCTGCTTAAAGTGTTCACATACCTTAAATTCGTTGTTTGAGCTAGTGAAATTAGATTCAGACAGGACACATATATATAACCAAACATTACATGAAGCTAATGACATTACGCAAGACGGTGAGGATTTGTTCAGACTTGGAATAAAGGTAAAGAGTCTGTAGGCAAAATTTTAAGATGTCTTTGTGATGTCAAGCCGTTGAAACCACGGCAGGGAGCGTCAATATGAGCCCAAGAGAAACGTGGCGGCTCATATTAGCCAGTTACATCTTGTCCTTCACCGATTTAAATGCTGGCTCATATTAAACGTTTTAAATCTTGTCCTTGACATATTTAAATGTTGACCATCATAGCTCATATTGCATTTTACATGCGACTGCAAGGAGCATTTTTCCTACTTGTCATGGGGGAGCTCGGAGAGCCCCCATAATATGAGCTATAAAGGCACTTTGCGGATTTGGAAAAGTGCTAATTAGGCATAACTAATTAACGGGAAGGAATTAAGAGCTAATATTTACATTTTTGAAATCTCCAGGCCAAGAGCTTTCGAATGATACCAAACTTGCCCGGAAAAAATGAACTTTGAAAAAATCGACTTTCTCTTACGGGTTTGAAAGTGGGGTTTTTTTTTCTCTGTATTCAGCATGATTTTTTCCATTTTTCTGTTAACTCGATTTTTCAAACGGCCCATAGGAAAAATTTTTCTATACTATTTTTTGATTATCTAGGCAATGGCATTTAGCAAGTTTATGTTTTTTTCCCGAATTTCGATCTGGTTCGATTTTTATAGATGGTCAAAAATGGAAAAAATAGCGTTTTTGGACACCTTCAAGCTGAAAAATTTCTAAGTCCGAAAATTTGAAAATAGTCTAAAAACGGGCAAAAACAGCGTTTTTCGGCCTCGGGGTGGTACTCATATATGGTAAATCGGGGTCGCTGAACACGATGGGCATACTGCCGAAACCGACGGATGTGACCTCTGACCCACAGCGCCCACCCACAGTGGCTCCGGTGTGGCTCAAAAATGAAAGTCTTCAAAAGTGGTCATGTTTGGTATCAAATGAAAGCCCTTGGCGAGGCGATCAACTTTTGTCATTATGCCACACCCGAAAAGTGGCTCCATCGTCCTGTGGGCGGGTGCCCCACCCACAGTGGGTCAGCTGTGGCTCAAAAATGAAAGTCTTCAAAAGTGGTCATGTTTGGTATCAAATGAAAGCCCTTGGCGAGGCGATCAACTTTTGTCATTATGCCACACCCGAAAAGTGGCTCCATCGTCCTGTGGGCGGGTGCCCCACCCACAGTGGGTCAGCTGTGGCTCAAAAATGAAAGTCTTCAAAAGTGGTCATGTTTGGTATCAAATGAAAGCCCTTGGCGAGGCGATCAACTTTTGTCATTATGCCACACCCGAAAAGTGGCTCCATCGTCCTGTGGGCGGGTGCCCCACCCACGGTGGGTTCGGTGTGGGTCAAAAATGAAAGTCTTCAAAAGTGGTCATGTTTGGTATCAAATGAAAGCCCTTGGCAAGGCGATCAACTTTTGTCATTATGCCACACCCGAAAAGTGGCTCCATCGTCCTGTGGGCGGGTGCCCCACCCACAGTGGGTCAGCTGTGGCTCAAAAATGAAAGTCTTCAAAAGTGGTCATGTTTGGTATCAAATGAAAGCCCTTGGCGAGGCGATCAACTTTTGTCATTATGCCACACCCGAAAAGTGGCTCCATCGTCCTGTGGGCGGGTGCCCCACCCACGGTGGGTACGGTGTGGGTCAAAAATGAAAGTCTTCAAAAGTGGTCATGTTTGGTATCAAATGAAAGCCCTTGGCGAGGCGATCAACTTTTGTCATTATGCCACCCACAAAAAGTGCCCTCACGGACCTATGGGCGGATGCCCCACCCACAGTGGGTCCCGTGTGGGTCAAAAATGAAAGTCTTCAAAAGTGGTCAAGTTTGGTATCAAATGAAAGCCCTTGGCAAGGCGATCAACTTTTGTCATTATGCCACCCACAAAAAGTGCGCTCACGGACCTGTGGGCGGGTGCCCCACCCACAGTGGGTCCGGTGTGGGTCAAAAATGAAATTCTTCAAAAGTGGTCAAGTTTGGTATCAAATGAAAGCCCTTGGCAAGGCGATCAACTTTTGTCATTATGCCACCCACTAAAAGTGCCCTCACGGACCTGTGGGCGGGTGCCCCACCCACAGTGGATCCGGTGTGAGTCAAAAATGAAAGTCTTCAAAAGTGGTCAAGTTTGGTATCAAATGAAAGCCCTTGGCAAGGCGATCAACTTTTGTCATTATGCCACCCACAAAAAGTGCGCTCACGGACCTGTGGGCGGGTGCCCCACCCACAGTGGGTCCGGTGTGGGTCAAAAATGAAATTCTTCAAAAGTGGTCAAGTTTGGTATCAAATGAAAGCCCTTGGCGAGGCGGTCAACTTTTGTCATTATACCACCTCCAAAAAGTGGCCCCACCGATCTGTCGGCGGGTGCCCCACCCACAGTGGGTCCGGTGTGGGTCAAAAATGAAAGTCTTCAAAAGTGGTCAAGTTTGGTATCAAATGAAAGCCCTTGGCAAGGCGATCAACTTTTGTCATTATGCCACCCACTAAAAGTGCCCTCACGGACCTGTGGGCGGGTGCCCCACCCACAGTGGATCCGGTGTGAGTCAAAAATGAAAGTCTTCAAAAGTGGTCAAGTTTGGTATCAAATGAAAGCCCTTGAAAAGGCGATCAACTTTTGTCATTATACCACCTCCAAAAAGTGGCCCCACCGATCTGTGGGCGGGTGCCCCACCCACAGTGGGTCCGGTGTGGGTCAAAAAAGAAAGTCTTCAAAAGTGGTCAAGTTTGGTATCAAATGAAAGCCCTTGGCAAGGCGATCAACTTTTGTCATTATGCCACCCACAAAAAGTGCCCTCACGGACCTGTGGGCAGGTGCCCCACCCACAGTGGTCCGGTGTGGGTCAAAAATGAAAGTCTTCATAAGTGGTCAAGTTTGGTATCAAATGAAAGCCCTTGGCAAGGCGATCAACTTTTGTCATTATAGCACCCACGAAAAGTGGTTCCATCGCTCTGCGGAGAGGGTACATTCGTGTATTGTCAAGCGTGTAAGTTCAAAAGCGCGAAAAATTGTCAACCTCTAAAATGAATGCGGCCAAGATTGTTTCATTATATTTTTAGCTAAAATAATGTGGCAAAGATTGTTTCATTATATATATAGCTGGAGTGGAGGTAACAATACAAAATCCTTCTGTCTTGCTATATATAAGTTAAAACCCACCCATTATGGATGGTATCACACTCTGATACAATACCAAAAATGAAATAGGACAAGTAGGAAAAATGCTCCTTGCAGTCGCATGAAAAAGTTAATATGAGCTATGATGGCCAACATTTAAGCGTGTCAAGGACAAGACTTAAAATGTTTAATATGAGCCAGCATCTAAATATGTAGAGGACAAGATGTAAACGTCTAACATGAGCCGCTACGTTTCTCTTGGGCTCATATTGACGCAAATGAAATGGCTAATATATTTTGTAGATACAAAGGCTTTCTTCAGATAGTCAAAAGGTTAGGATGGTTTGCATATGCAAGGATGGTAAGGCTGGATGAAATCTCACTAGGTAAGTATATATCGTCTGTGACAGTTCTAATTTTTATTTCCTTATTCAGGTTTATATTGATTGCTTTTGTTAATAATTTATATACATGTACATACGTATAGTGAGATCTGAAGCAGCGTCGTAAAACAAACACATTTTTTGAAGTGAAGTTGAAAAATCTGGCAATTCTGATTTTTGCTAAACGTATACGCCAGTATTAATATTCAGTCTTTGCTGGCTAGGTTTAATAATGTCTGTTTAGAGGACACGTACCACAGGCGTAACCAAAGTGAGCGTCAATATGAGCCCAAGAGAAACGTAGCGGCTCATGTTAGACGTTTACATCTTGTCCTCTACATATTTAGATGCTGGCTCATATTAAACATTTTAAGTCTTGTCCTTGACACGCTTAAATGTTGGCCATCATAGCTCATATTAACTTTTTCATGCGACTGCAAGGAGCATTTTTCCTACTTGTATAATATACTATATTAGCGCTGCGCGAAATTTTGTTTCTGGACACAACTTTTCTTAGCTGGACACAAATAAAATTAGCTGGACTCAAGTTTGACACAGTCCCGATTTTCAAAAAACCCCTGTTAGCTTTAGATTATCCTTGTTAGCTTTATCAACTAAATTTTTAATATTGCTTTTCTCTTCGACTTTAGGGGTTTGCAACAGTTGAAAGTGGCCAAAGACCAGCTGCAGGGTGATTATGAAAAGTTGAAGGCAGAAGAATCTGAAAAGGAAAAGAAATTAAAGGAGCTTAATTTCCTATCCGATAAGCGTGAACAAGCCAAACAGGACTTGAAAGGTACACGTCATAATACTGTACGACTGTACGATTGAAGTGAATTTTTAGTAGGTTCGTGTAGTAGTAGGTACGTAGGTGCGTGCATATTGTTTGCCACTTGCATTTGGGTTGAAAAATGCTACATATTCATGCAGACATTCTTGTTTATTTGTTATTTATTTGTTCTAGTTTATTTATGTATTTATTTATTTATTTATTATATATTTATTTGTATTTTAGGCTTAGAAGAGACAGTTGCCAAAGAGCTTCAGACCCTGCACAATCTCCGCAAGATGTTCGTCCAGGATCTGCAGGCTCGGATGAAGCGCGTCCCCACTGCCGACCAGGAGGAGGAGTTCAACTCCAGTGCTGCTCAGAAACAGAAAATCTCCTTCCTGGAGAACAACCTAGATCAGCTGACAAAGGTTCACAAACAGGTAATGTCACCACCACACGTTGCCCTGTGATTTGTATGTACGTCAAACGATGCTTATATGAACGGTTAGAGTTGGGTTCTGCCTCTAGCCCGAGCATACGTAATGTAACGTTTCGTAAGGGATTTTCTGCAGCAAACCGTGCCAAAGTTGTCGTTTTTACAAGTTGTCTTGCAGATTTAGTGTTAAAAAAGCAAAAATGGAATAAAAATCTCTGGCGAAGCCGGAACTTTGAGAAATTTGGCATTCCGAGTATATAATTTTTTTTGCAAAAGAGGCGCCCACTTTGATTGTTATTGTGATTTCTTGTCGTGGTATTGTAGCTTGTACGTGATAATGCGGATCTTCGCTGTGAATTGCCTAAACTGGAGAAGCGACTTCGAGCTACCATGGAACGAGTCAAGAGCCTGGAAACTGCCCTCAAGGACGCTAAAGAGTCAGCCATGCGAGATCGCAAAAAGTGAGTCTTGCAAGCAGGGATCTTTTTGCACTTCTTTGTGATTAATTTTATTTTGGTATTTTTGGGCGTATTTATTAGGATAGGATTATTTAAATTCGTGCTAATACGCTATTTCAAATTTTTGATTCTATTGGGGAAAGGAATTTTAGCTTGCAGGCTTTTCATTTTAAGATTTTCTTATTTGTTGGAAACTTACTATATATTGAGACAATTTGTCTTTCTTGTACAGTTTATGTTCTAAGTGTGAAAAATTTGATTAAACAGAAATTCTATCAGTAGTTCCTCCCCTACACGTCTTGCCTATTTTCGAACGTTTTTGGATCGTCTAGGGATTATTTTTGGACTCCAGTGTGTCTAGTGTGACGCTTTTGTATCGTCAATGTGTAGTTGGCTGCCTTGTTAACTGCTTTTCGTATACAGTATTAATAGCGTGGAATATGTCCTTGTCTTGTCCCTTTGATGCTGATTTGTCCACCATTATCACCACTTTCTATAAAAGCCTGATTTTTAACTACTTTTTTACGACCAAATCTTCTCAGCCGCGGGGTTGAGTTGCCGTCTTATAGCTAGTAAAGGCTGTATTAATTTTTGTATAGTATAATGATAGTTTTTGTGCCTTTTGATGTTTGACCGGCTGGTAGTGCTGAGCTGGGCCTGGCTTCCTGGCTTCAGATTATAGCCCGTAGTTAAACCTACATATACATATACGTACAACTTATTTCAATGTTGAGCGTTCAGCTAAATGAATCTATGATAGTTAAAAGTTTTTTCTCCTCTAGTAACTTTGCCTCTTGTGGCTTTGCTTATGTGGGGGGAGAAGTCTTTTTTCCTCAACTTTAAGAATAAAATGCTAGAAAAAGTTCATATATACTTCCTATAAAGCTTGGGTATATATAGCTGGAAAGTAAGTTAAGTTGTTGGGTTGCCTGCGCTGACCAGCTGACGACACTGACACAGTGAGGGAACCTGTAGGAATTAAATTCGTGAATAAATTTGATTTCTTTATTATCGGTAACTAAAAATGTGCATTCAAAGATAATTATGAGGAATTGGCTTACGTACAGATTTCAAAATTCGTATTAGATAGCTATCATCAAGAGTCCATGATTTTCTTCTATATATTAGAAGAAGAGTAAGCCACTAGAGGGATCCTCTTCTTGGCATTGCGTAACGGTGCTCCGACCACAATACGCGAAAGTTCTCCCGTTGGGGGGGGGGGGGTCGACGAAACATACCCCCTCCCCGTTTGGTGGGGGGGTAGGCAACAGTCAATCAGATTGCAGAAACCCCCTCCCCGTTTGGTGGGGGGGTAGGCAGGCTGATTCTGGCTTTTGAAAAAGGGACCCCGTTTGGGGGGGGGGGTCGACACAAGAGGTCCCCGATTGGTGGGGGGGTGTGCAAAAGGGGGCCCCGGTTGGGGGGGGTCACAAAAAGTGGTCCCCGGTTGGGGGTGGGGTCGCCCACAGCCCAACAGAATGAGCGAAACTTAGCCTGCTTGAGCGACCCTCCCCCAAACGGGGACCCTTTTGCGAATAGAACAAAAACTACCGTAATCCTCTGCTCTACCCCCCCCCCCCACCAAACGGAGGGGGGGTTTCTGCAATCTGATTGGTTGTTGTCTACCCCCCCACCAAACGGGGACCTCTTTTTGGCTACCTCCCCCCACCAAACGGAGGGGGGGTATGCGATGTCGATTTGGTCGACCCCCCCAAACGGGGGAACTTTCGCGTATTGTGGTCGGAGCACCGTTACGCAATGCCAAGAAGAGAAGCCCTCTAGTGGCTTACTCTTCTTCTTAATAATAGTGCAATTATGCACTCTTGCTATCATGTATGTACATGTGGAACTGTACTATCAATACTTCGATCAATATCTTATTCAGTTTTGGCTCGATTTGAATCCAGGAAGCCAGTATCACCCACTTATGTGCTGGACTGGCTTTGTGTATAAAGTGCACCATTGCATTAACTTTTCTGTTAATAGGCAAGACATAAATTATTTGATCTCTGAGAAATGGTTCCCTTAAATATTTGGTTGATACCTATTTTTAGTCACGTGTTCGGGTCCTTATTGATGGGTGTGCATCCTGGTCAGCGCAGGTCAGACTATACTCAGACTAGAGGGGCTGTATCCGGTAGCTAGGGGGCATCTATGTTGCTCAAACGTGTTCGGACCTGCTTAGCTTACATAATTTATGTGCAGCTGTGGGTTATTTTTTGGTGCTTCAATCTGATCTACAAAGAATGTTGGAAGCTTACCCTTAAGTAGCTACGTACGCAGATAGATTTATTCCTATAGCTCTTTCTGTTTCTGGATGGGCTTCTTCGGCTGTTTGATTTATGCTTCAAATAAATTATGGCGCTATATTATATTATTATGGTGTTGAGTTGCTTAAAAACGTAGTTTTAGATAAACTAGAACATTTTCGGCTGGCTTCATTGATTAGAGTAAATTTGGAGCATGGTATTACTGGGATCTTCATGGCTGTGTTAAGGTGGGGGAGGAAAGTCCAAGGTATAATTCTGTCTAAATTTCCAGCAAAAATTCGCATTTTGAGGTAACAACACGCAAAAAACTAGCTTTCTTTAAGCTTAGAAGGAGCTTATATATTATACTTTCATAAATTATCAGATTGTGGCGATTCTTGAAAAGTCAAGGCTTTCACAAATCCCCTTGAGCAAGGGACTAAGCACATATCGGTTCGCCGTGGGCTCTAGCCAACCCAGCTATCCATCCTTAGTTGGTCGGTAAATGGGTACCACTTATGTGGGAAGGTAACAGGAAACCGTGTAGGGCGTCTGCCTTGAAGGAGCTGGCCCCTCCTCCACGGTTGTAGTCATCATTCGAGGTGACACTCCTGGCTCAAGGGCTGTGTATCCGGGGATGAGCACCGGCACCCTAGACCCTGACAAGGGTAGGAGAATTCTCCGGGGGTTACCTTTTTTACCTTGAAAATTCACCTCAAAGACTGAATTGATGGACATACTTAGATTTGACTACCTTTGAAAGGAAAGATGTGGTGGTAGAACAGAAAAGTGGGAACCTGATTGATGCTCCACAAATGACAAAATGTCATATTCTCTCAATATGGTTCTGTATGCACTGGCGGATCCAGGATTTTGGGACGGGGGTGCGGGTCCCCAGGAACCAACCGGGGGAGGGGTCTGGGGGGGGCGGGCTCCCCAGAAGTCGGAGAAAGTTTGTGTTTTCGCAATAAAATTGATCATCAAATCTTTAATTCTTTGTATTTTGAAGAACCGCAAAAAATTGTTTAAAATATTAAACATTTTTTCGCGAAAATGGCAATTTTCTACGAAAATTCTTGAAATCTTCTCCATCTCCATAGACACTAAAAATAATATGCAGCTAACAGGAAGAAAATTCGCGCCGAAAACGCGATATTTTTTGGTTTGCCCTTTTATCTATTTTCCTCAATTTTTCCTACCTTCGAATCGCGACGGGGGGCGGCCGTCTCCTCCCTTCGCCCCCCTGGATCCGCCCCTGTCTGTATGCTAAACGTACTTACGTATATTGTTTTAAAAAAACTTATTATATGCACCCAATTGAGCGTTGTTCCTCTCGGATCCCTGGATAATTTTATCCCAATTTGGTGCTCCTCTTGCATCTTGGTGCGATTATCGGTTGCTTGTTATTAATTTTGTTCTGCTATTTTTCTGTTTTCTCGAAACTTGCTTGCACTGTCTGGCAGACAGACTTTCAGAGCTTTGTGGAAACTGACTGAAACTGAACTGAAATCAACTTTCTTTACTGCCCTAGCAGACGTTTCGAAAAAAGTTTTGCCTTTTGAACGAACGTTTCAGCTTTTATGTGTGTGTATATGTGTTTTGCTACGATTTTTAATTTAGAAAGGGTTGCTATGTAATTTTGCTTCTTTAGAGGTTCCATCCTTTTTTAAATTTTCCGCTAAGTTAAATTAGAGTGTTAGCCACTAGTTTTTGTTATATCCATTCCTTCATATCGATGTACTTATCTGTCTTAGACAGTAGACGTCCACTAGGCGCAAGGTTTATTACGTATTAATTATTAAACATAATATGTATTTTTTATTTTATTTTTAATTTTTAATTTACCGCAGATTTCTTAGCAATTTTCTTATTTTGCTATTTCTTTCTTTCAGGTATCAGCATGAAGTTGAAAGAATCAAGGAAGCTGTCCGTCAGAGAAACTTGGCACGTCGTGGCTTCTCTGCTGCTAAGATTGGTAAGTTGTCTGATACCGGTTACCGCTATTACTGAACATAAGCCTGTTTGAATACTAATTTTCTACATTAATAATTTTTATTACTTTATTTATTAAATTTTGAATGGTGGTGTTAAAAATTATTTAATTCTTACTATTTTAATAATTATTGTTTCAGTGAAACCCATCCATGCCGGCCATCAGCCGGTCGTCCCTGTTATTCGTGGCGGAGGCGGCGCCCTTCCGGCTAACGCTGCCTCCATGCGACAAAATACTGTTGAGTAAGGTTGGAATTGAACTTTGTTGTCAAGGTTTCTTTCTTTGAAGACTTCCTTTTTGGTTTGCATTCATTACCGAGAATTGCTTTGCTTTACCGAGAATTGCTTAGCCGAGAAAAGCAAACGCGAGAATTAGTTTTACTGAGGATTTTGAAATGAGTTTGATGTTGAAATTAAAATTTTTTGATATATTTGAACTCAGCGTGGTCGAAAACACACCCGCAAAAAATTTCAGCTCGATTAGTGAAGGTTTGGAACTTCTATGGCTGCAGAAAGCCTATACACAGGAGATCCGACAGACTGAAGATGGCGGTTTCGCCAATTTTTGAAGATTAAGGTTGACATAAAAATTTTTTCACGCGGCAGAATTTCTTCCCATTTGGCACAAATGAATACTCCTATAGGGCCTCCTTTTATGCCAAATTACAGCATTATAGCTGGTACCAGTAATAAAATTTTCCTTTCGTTAGCCAAAAATTTTTAAATTTTTGCCGAAACTTCAACTTTGATGAGTAATTCCGTTAGCTAAGATCTGAGTACCCGGTATTTTTTGACCCACCTATGCTCTAAATCTTCGCCAAAAAGTAGGCCATTCAGACAAATTCGGGGCACCCCCATTTTAGTCGCCTTTCCCCCCTCCCCCCCCCCCCCTTATCTCGGTAATAAACGCACACGTTCTTTCTGCATGCGATGAAACCTTCTTCTGTTATGTTGCACATACTGGTTGAAAGATTTTTTAGCTTTTGTCTTTGTTTCGACATCCAGTGATGGTTACCATCTTTCGGGTCCGATTTGTATGAGGACACTTTGTTTATGTACTGAGGATGTCCATTGGTCTTTTGGTTGTAATAAGTTTCTTTTAAAACACGATTTTTATTCGGCAGTATTTGGTTCATTTTCAATTTCTACCAAAATTTACTTTTTTCTTTTCAGTTAGACTGGAAGAAGCGACCTGTTGCTGACATTACAGTTTCGTCTCTGCTGTTTCTTCTTGGCCTGTGAACTGTGATGCTGTTGCAACTATTCTAAACTCTAGTGATTAAATATAAACGTATTTACAGACATTGTCTCGACTTAGCTTTTCAAACTTTATCTGTTATATAACGTCAATGCATGTATATGTGCTCGATTATAGAATTTTTGATTCTCGATCTATTTATTTCCTTTTCAGTATTGCATCTTATTAATTATTATTCTTATCTGTTTTTGTGTGTCTGTAATGTTGCTTGTTTAAAATGTTCCATTTGCTTCTCAGTGAAAGAATTATGAGTTTGTCGCTTGATTCAATACCTAACGTATGTAATTCAAAAAACCGCTATGGGATTGGATAGGTAGAAAGAAAAGAACAGAAATTTAGGTTAATCCAGTAGCGTATTGCTTGGGATTTTTGATTTGTTAAAATAGCTAGGAGAAACTATTAGTATTGTTTCAGGAGGAATGTCGTAGACATAATCCATGTGGTTAGCCTTTGATGACTTGTATTGTTTTCGTGTTTTATTAAGTGTATTTTAAGCTTTTATTTTGTGCAACTGTATTTTACCACCGTCCACAGTGTTGTCGCTGAGTTTAACTATCTGTCCGTAGTTGAATCCGGGAATGATTAGATCAACTTTTTCTCCGCTTTCGTTTCGTTGAGCTGAGTGAAATTGAGCTTTCTAAATATTTTCAAATTATTCCTCCATCGTTAAAGGGAGGCTACGAACAGTTTTTTGCTGTGATTTCAAAATCATCTGCAATTTTGCCAAACATTGATATTTTAGGTTTTTAAATCCGTTAGTTGGATACCGATCTCCCATCTAAGTGTATATACCGGCTTTTAACTTTTTTATTAGAACAAATTAAAAAATGCGTGAGTTTTGCAAAAAATGTTCTTGTTTCTATGTCTGAAAAATGCGTGTCCGTTCTGTGTTCCTGTTTCGTGTTGTGTTGTAAGTTCGTCTGCTTTGTGCGGTGGCCCATCGATCAAAATTTTAATTTTACTATAAAATGCTTTGTTTGTTTTTACTGTGGCTAATCTGTTTTGGCTTTCGAATTGGAAATTAATTCCAAACATTTGTGTCAAAAAGTTTTATATTCATGACCGTAAAGCGGTGAATAATCTACAGTTTGTGCTTGTTTGCTAAGCTGAGCGCACCGTTCTGTGTTCATAAGCTGGTCTATGCTAAGAGCTGGCAACTCAGCTCCAGCTGATCTGATGTCTGAAGCAGTGACGTTCTATGCATTGCTGTAAAGCAATTAGAGCTCAAAGCGGGGAAGAAGCTTGACTGGTTTACGTTTGGGCGAATTTCAATGGTTCTTTCTGTATAGTAAAGTTTTTATATGCTCTTTTTAGTTGTCGAGCTTTATCCTTTGCTAGAAGGCTCCGTTGCTGCATTGGTATCGTGTTGTGTTGTCTGTGAATGTGTGTCTTAGTTATGGTGTTGTAATCGTGCCCGTTTGTACTTGTTTTAGATTCGATCAAATTAGATACGAGACCTCTATTTTCAAAACTTGAATATATTTGAAATTTCATTCAGACACGCAGCATTTCCCGTCATTTCATTTTGGGTGTTCCTGTGTTATAATAGTAGTTCCACATATTATCATATATGTTAATGTTCTTAATACAAATGGTATCTGTTGTTATTTATTTTTGCATTAGCTCACAGCTAGCTCAGAACTTTTACTTTTTTCGGAAGTATTGACCATGACTCTTTTCTCCTAACAAATCTTCAGTGAAAATAATTCCTGCTTCTTAAAGGCTAATCTATAATTAACCTTTTACTTGAAACAAGGCTTAGTCCCTGAGTTTGGTTCTCATAATATAAGTATAAATATACGGCAATCTTACTGAATTTGTATACTATACGGTATCGCGTTGCTGCGTAGTAGCCTTAGCCTTTTGCTATTTGTATTGTAATTATACGTATATATGTGTCTATTTATCATCATGTTTTGTGAGTTGTCTGCAACGCAGTGCTTTCTTATGCCTGGTTGTTGTCGTTGTCAATAATAAACAGTTAAACCTAGTCTTCTCTGTGTTTCATGATATTGAGTTCTTGCAAGTGCAGAAGTTTTGTGAAAAAATGTTAGCGCTACGGTACGGTCCACGTACTTTGGAGATGTTAATCCGCGCGAAATTCACGACGTTTTTATTGCACCGAACGAAATGAGGCAAAACTTGCTGTCCTCGCTCACCATTAAAGCTCTGGTTTTTTTATGACGAAACTGCCCCACCCCACTGTAGGTTATGTGAGTTCTCTGTTATAGGAGTATCAGTTGTAAACATGTTATGACATGTCTCTGTCACACCTTCCTAGGCTCGTTTTGTAGTAGGGATAACTCGATTGTTCCGGAGCTTTGCGGAGGAATAAGCGCTAGTTACAACAGCTGGTGGTACCAGCCTCGGATACTACAAAACTTTCTCAGCTGTAGCCACAAGGCTATTCATCCTTAAGTTGTCGGTAAATGAGTATACACCACCACGGTTTGAAGGTAACAGAAGCTTATGTAATAGTGTCATTCCCTCCGTTCCATGGATGTATTCGTCATTTGAGCTATCTCTACGGAGGTGACTAAATTCATGATCCGGTTAGGAGTGGATGCCGAGTTCAGGATCGGGTGTCTAAGAATAGGATCCATCTCAGGATCGACTTAACCCTTTCATGCCTGAATTTCCTCATCATCCATGGCGGCAGGCGGATTGTGCGTCCATATTGGGAGCCTCCACCTACATACTCAGCACACGTCTTTGCAAGGCAGACAACGAAGGGAAGCCCGGAATAGGGCGTTAGAAGAGGTCCAGCCGCGCGGTAGCATAATTTAAGGCCAGGAAGTATGCAGCTCCGACATGACTGAAGATAATAACAGAAAGGAGAAGGATCAGCCATGCCCCGTAAGATTGGAAACCATTTAGCGCCGTTTACCAGACGGATGTCAGGCGACACCTGTGCGGATGTCCATTTGATGGGGTCCATGTCCACCGGATTTCCCATGGAGGTGGTTCCATTGCCCCCTGAATTTCCTCAGGGCTAACAGTTGTAAATGACCAATTTCACATTTTGGCTGCCATTTTTTACTGAGAGCACATAGAAATTAATTCCCTATCGATTGTTTC
Source organism: Trissonchulus latispiculum (assembly GCA_030248195.1). Lineage (NCBI taxonomy): Eukaryota > Metazoa > Nematoda > Enoplea > Enoplida > Ironidae > Trissonchulus > Trissonchulus latispiculum. The sequence continues at coordinate 36,301 of JASAND010017963.1, forward strand.
AGTTCCATCTCTCTCTATGTTCTCTACATTTCGAATGTAAACCCATTTGAAGGGTCCCCGATGGCCGTATACCCAAGAAAAGTTAGAAGCCGTCAAAGTCGGAAAACTACGAATGTTTTCTAAGCTTTCATTGCAGAAAAAAGTCAAGGTGCAAGAATTGATTCTGAGACGGAGTAAACTATGCGTTATTTTACGCTTTTGCGCCTTCCACCCACCTCCAGCCCTAACTTGATTTTTGAATAAATTTGAAATTTTGTATGAGTGCATACTGGATGGATTCATTTGGATGAATCCAAAAATTTAACAATTTTTAGTTTGGTAAGGGAAGGGGTGACCAAGGAGAACCAAAAAAATTTGCTGGAAATTTGCATACAGGGGTTTTCAGGGGCGCTGAGCACGAATCTGAAATCCGTTTATCGATTCAGCTTTTCGTTAGCTCAGTAATAAACTAAAGTTGTTAGCTCAACATGTTAGCTTATACTGAGCTAACGAAAAGCTGATTCAGATTCGTGCTCAGCGCGCCTGGAAACCCCCTGTATGCAAGCTCTCATCAAAAGCTTTTCAAAAAATATTCCTGTTTGAATTTTTCACATAAATCGAAATATTCGAAATGGCCGAGTGATCTACGGCCTACTTCCGATCTCAGGTGGTTCGATGCCAGGAGGAGGGCACAAATCTTCCCTCGGCTCTAGCCAAGCCAGCTATCCATCCTTAACTGGTCGGTAAATTAGTACCACTACGGTGGGAAGATAACAGGAGGCTGCCTATCGAAGGGCCGACCCCCTTCCACAGATGCAGTCTTCATTTGAGGTGACACTCCTGGCTCTACGGCTGAGAATCCGGTAATGAGCACCGGCACCCCATGTCTGTGACAGGACGGAGATAGGCTCCAGAGGTAAACCTTAGAGATATTTCTAGTATCTCTGTGGTATTCTCCCCTTCCGCGTTGTCAGCACATAGTTTTGCTTTATGCGGACTACGGAGTAAGATGCATTTTGCTTCTAAAAAGGTTTATGAGGTTTCTAAAATTTAAAATAACTGGTTTTAATAAGTCCACATGTTCTGCCTGACACCATACAATGTTCAAGCAAAGTGAGCAAAGGGGATCTTATTTTCAGAATACGTGTGGGATTGGGGAAGTAAAGAGCGATCATATGACTCCGGCATTTTGACCTTCAATAGATAAAAGGACTGCCTAGTCATAAACCTTAGAAGTCAGCACTAGCTAGGTTGTGATCCAGATCAATAAAACAATCGACTGTATATATGTGTAGTATGAATCTGTCATCGTGCCTTTCTGTTACCTACATGTATTCGGTTCGACTTAACATTTTAGGTTTTATTCCTTAAGTGAATCGTTTCTTGTGTCCGAAGATGCAGTTTTGGCGCTCTGCCGGACTCACATACCTCCGCTATTCTCAGATTGCTGCTCAGGCAGTTCGGCGGTCGTTGAAGCCAAAGCTTAAGACTGAAGCTCTGAAGACCGAAGGGACCAGCATCAAAATAACCTATTGGGAAAACGGAAAACCGCTCAAGAAGGACCTAATCTAATGCGCGGTTTTGTGACTTAATGACTTTCTACCATTGCCCTCTTTGTCTGTGTGTGAAGTCAAGTTATACAATATTGGTTAGAAGTAGAATAAGAATACGATTTGACTGACGTAAACTTGGCGATTGAAGACTGTTCATCGCACAATATGTACACGTAATTTCATAAAATTTGCTTTTTCTAAAGTTGGTTCGATTGGTTAAGTAGTTTGTTATTTTGACTGATGTGATGGATTGGTGTTTCAGTAGTGTAATGTTTTGTTTTCTTAATAAAATAATGTTATAGTTTTTGGCATAAGGTTAGAGAGGGAGGTCCAATTTTCCTTTATTTTCTGGTAGAAACTAAGCTTTGAGAATTAGTCTGTCAGAGTAAGTAGCTTTACTAATTGACTTCGCTATTACAAACAACTGCAATTATATCTATGTATTGAGCGAACTATTATGATTAGCTGATATATATCAAATTTACAATATAGAGTGCACAATATAAGCGTTTGCTACTGCAAACACTGTGTGTTATCAGAGCAAAATCAGCTCTGCTCGCTAACGGCTTACCCCCCCTCCCCCAATTAGACCTATCACTTTACGCGTTCTATGCTCTGCTTGTATTCGAAAGCTCGAAGCAGACACAAAATTCGCTAACAAACTGCTTGTGTTTCGTTCGTTTTATTCGTTTCAGGCATATAAAGCTAGTGAGCGTACGGTTTTCGGGTGCTGAATAGGTACTGATTTTCGGGGTGGGGGTCACTAGACTAGGGGATGATTTGTGGTGGGGGGATCAGTCGTTTGCGAACAGAGCAAAGTTTTTGCTCTGATAACAGAGAGTGTGCCCACGCCTAGTGGCACACACTTATGTATTCTTGGTACCATCAGCCACGTATATTTTAGTACAAAATAAAACAGGATTTCATGCTTCAGTTAAATTGAAGCTTGTCTCTCAGAAAATTATTTCCTTATACAAAGTTTCAGTTTGTGAGGGGTTGGACTAAGGAAACCACCCAAGTCTAATCCATACAAAGGATCTCCTGTAACACTCGTTTCGTCTAGTTTAACTTCAAAAGCTTGCATGATGGCGGTAAACATCAAAAGCATTTGTTGCTTTGCTATGGATTCGCCGGGACATCTCCTTTTGCCACTGGAAAACGTAATGCTTTCCTCTATCATTCCTCCATCTAACATGCCGTTTGATGTTACAAAGCGTTCTGGCAAAAAGGATTCATGATCTTCAAAATTGGATCCATCATGGTTGGCGCACCAAAGAATGGGGTAAACGTGACATCCTTTTCTCAGAATATACCCTCCGAAATCTGTATCTTTTTCTATCAAATGTGGGCCAGGAAAAATGAAAGTTGGTTGCCCACCTAAGCTCTTCAAAAATGCAAGCTTTGCAGTAAATGAGTTTGTCCCAATGCTCGTACATGTTAGGAAGTTCGTTTCCCTCCAACAGGCTGTCAATTTCTTCATGAACCTTTTGTTGGATTTCTGGATGACAGGCCATCAACAATAAAAGCCATTCCATATTCTCTGCCACAGTAAAGAAACCTCCGTCATACAAATCGACTGCAATTCGTTTAATGTCATTTTCACCGAAAAATTTCCTCTCTGGCTCAGGGAGTTCAGCTTCTGTTTTGCACAAGCTGTCAACTATTGTACAGATCTCCTGATTTGGTTGATAGGAGAGTATTTGTTCCATGACGTTATCCACAAAAAGTTTATACTTTCCTGCTAACTCCTTCTTTTTTCCCTGCAGCACTGGTCTTAAGGTTGGAAATGTGTCGGAAATCCAGGCAAAGATTCCGGCGGTTGCCAAGAAATCTTCCATTATTACAGATAATCTGGCCATAAATTTATTTTCAGGATCAGTTTGGGTACCAAAGGTCAGGGACGAGGTCACGGCTATGGTGCAGCTCATCAGATCGCCTTTAGTGGTCACTGCCTGGCTTGCGCTGTCTTTCCATCGGTTAAGCAGCCAGTGCAAACATTTGTGAACATTTTCTTCGAGTTTTGCATTTTTTTGAGCTGGCAAACTGCCCCAGGGCATGCAAAGCTACTTTTCTTGATTTTTGCCAGGTCACCCCATTAGCAGCGATGATTCTATCTTCACCAGCATCCGTCAGCAGGTCGCTCATGAAACTTGGCGGATGAGTAACAAAATCTGGCCGCTTCAATGCTTCTTTTATTACTTTATTAGTTAACAGTAATACTAGTGTGACTTCGCCCTTTGAACCTGACAAATCGGGCCGTACTTTCTGAATAGATCTGTTGCAATCTCTCGAAACTGTCGTTTATCAAATAGCAGCGGTAAATAACCAAAGAAAGGGACAGAAAAAGGCCCTGGTGGCTCCGCACGCCGACGAATATAACGACGGATAGAAACAATTAGAAAGATTATTGCAAAAGCAACATAACCATAAGTTGAAAATATTATGCTGAATAAGCTCATTGCCTTTTTTGAGTGAGCTTTGTAATCAGCAGCAGGTCTGCAATGTTGAAGTGATAGGTTGAAAAAATGTCTGGCTGTCTGAATTTATAATGGCAAGCTTTCCAAGTTGAAACCGGTTCCTTGTCTTAAAATCAGCAAGTCCAACGATGCTTTCTGCCGCTAAAAGTTAAAAAGTTAAACGTTCTGCCGAAATGCAGAGCAAATCATAAACCCATTCCAGTTTTTAATCGCATAATGTACACTTCAGCATAGACTGGACTGAAGACAAATCCAGATAGAGCAATTCTGAACGTCAGAAACAAAGCCAGTTTTAAAACGAGTTATAGAAAAATTGATCTTGGTTATTGCAGATGACCGACGACTCACGTTGCTTCGATGCAATAGCAAACCTCTCGTGTTACGAGCGGGAAACTTGGGGAAACGAGGTGGGGAAATTAGGAACCCTTCTGCCTCTGCTCGGCGGTTTAATAGATTTTTTACTCATGGCTCGCCCATATTGTAGGCACACGACGTGGCCGGCCCGTAAATGGTGCTCCTTGCTGACCTCAGGCAAGAGTAGATCCCGTAAGCTCGCTGACCGCAGTCAAGACGGGGCGAAATGAAGATCAAGCACTGAAATTATCCTCAAGTTTAACGATACAGGCCGACTGAAAAATCTGCTCCTTTCCAAATTTGTCTGTATACTTAGATAGAGGTAGGCTTGCCGTGCCAGCAAGAGTTTGGGAACGGTTTGATATTTGGTTAAAAACAATGAATAAAAGTGGGGTCGTTTTCATAAACTGAGATTTAATCGAAGCTGCATACAGAGCATGGTATTCTCGATGCTCCGTACACAGCATTGTATTTAGCTACATACGTTTGGTTTTTCATTCTTTCAACGAAAATCTCTTTTCTCCTTGGTGTAGTCTTTTGTTAAATTGGACATAATCTGCTAACTGTCTGAGTTTTTTCAGCTCGTCTCCTCTCTCAAGACCACTGGCTGGCTGTGCTGCTTCCACATGCGTGCATGACTACGTGTAAGCTGATCAAAAAAGTGCTGGAAATGTTACAAACCCTTTGCGTATAAAAAACTCATGAGGAAACACATGATTCATGGGGATCAAGTATTTCACAATTTAGTTTATCCAGTCCAGTCATCTTCAATGTTGGCTGGTTGGCTGTAATGTGGTTGTCGTGTCATGAGGTATGCATCTCTTCCCCACCTGTATTCTCCCTATACGAACGTGAAATTTCTTCTTGAATATGTTTCATTGAACACTACCTATACTATATATACATCCCGAATCTCTTTAATTATCCCCCACCAAAGACCCAATTTGTTCCCCGCATAGGAAATTGTATCTACATAACCTCGAGTTAAGTTTCCGCATATGTAGTCTATAACAATAAGAGAGTTCTGATAAATTTGTAGCTTCAACTGGAATCGCAGAATCGCTCCAGATGGTTTTGGAAGTTTGTTGCAGTTAACACATATTTGAGTTTTCACCAGTTTTGATCAACAAAAATCGTTGGTTGCATTGCAAAAAACAAAAGTTTATAATAAGATCTTATCAACTCTTGCACAAGCTCAACTCATTATGTACTAATTGTCCCTGCTGATATTAGACTTCACAGTAATGCCCTTACTTCTAATAATATAAAAATATAGTTGTCATATTTGTAGCTAGCTGAGGGTTAAGACTAATTATTGCCTAAATTTCAATTTGGAAAATTGAAAATCAGGCATGGATGTATATTTCCACAAATTGTAATTTGCTAAAGGTCTAAAAGCTGAAGGCTAAAGTTGTGTCTAAAACCAGGAACAGGAACTGGACTGGTCTAACAACCCGGAACAAGATCAGGAATGACATCAATATTTTTGGAAAATGGAACGGGATATAATTTCAGGAATGGAAGCAAGATCGGAGGTGTGTCTATTTTAAGCACTAGGAAGGGGATCTAATTTCAGGAACAGGGTCAGAAAGTTGGGTCTATTTTCGGAAAAAGGAATGGCTGTTTATCTTCAGATACAGAAAAAGGGGTATAATTTCAGGAACAGGATTGGCGTCCAGAAAAGTCAAGAAAACGCAGCGACGTGGTAAGTAACATATCAGAGATTGTGTAGCCTGGATCAGATCGGATGGACCCAGGATTCTGGTCCTGTTCCTAAAAGTAGACCTCTGTTCCTGTTCCCAAAGACAGACTTCCATTCCTGCGCCTTAAAACAAGAAAACATAATGATATTATTATGTACTCTTGCTTAAAATAGACCCCTGTTCCGTTCCTATTTTTAGACCTCTGTTTCTGTTCTTGTTCCTGTTTTCTATTCCTGGGTTTAGACATTTATTACGGTGGTTGGCACTTGGCATTAGTGGTCCCGAATTTACGTCAATTGGTACACAGCGAATTTGATTTGACACGGTTAATTTAATTGACAGTTACAGTGCTGCTAGTTATTTAAGTCTTTAGCCATTTCAGTTTCTTTCTCGCTGTGCCATCACTTCCTCGAGAAGAAGTACAGTTTATGAACGCTAGGACTGAGAAAACCACCCAGATCGATTCCACGAAGAGGGTCTCCTTCAACACTGGTTTCATCCAGTTTCACTTCAAACTTCTGCATTATGGCAGTGAACATCAAAAACATTTGTTGCTTCGCCATGGATTCACCTGGACATCTTCTTTTTCCACTTGAAAACGCAATTATCTCTTCCGTCTTAACTCGATCGAATTCTCCTTCCTTTGTGATAAATCGGTCAGGTGAAAAGATTTCGTGATCTTCAAAATTCGAACCCTCGTGATTGGCACAGTGGAACAACGGAATCACTTCGCTTCCTTTCCGGAGGATGTATCCTCCAAATTCTGTATCTTTCTCCATTAAACGTGGGAGGCTGGTTTCGAAATTTGTCACGAATCTCAGCTCTTCGAAAACGCAGGCCTTACTGTAGACCAGTTTGTCCCAGTGCTCGTGCATGTTAGGTAGTTCAGTTTCGTTGACAATATTGTCGATTTCTTGCTGTGCCTTTTTCTGTATGTCTGGATGACAAGCCATCAGCAGTAGAAGAAATTCGATATTCTCAGCTATGGTAAAGAAACCTCCATCATACAAATCAACTGCTATTCTTTTAATGTCATTTTCTCCGAAAAATTTCCTCTCTGACTCAGGTAGTTCAGCCTCAGCTTTGTAGAGACTGTCAACTATTGTACATATCTCCTGATTCGGTTTATAAGAAAGGACTCGCTCCATAACACTGTTGACAAACATTTTATACTGTTCAATCATCTCCTTCTTTTTTCCTTCCAGAAACAGATTTAGGGTCGGAAATGCATCCGAAATCCAAACGTACTGGCCGATATTTCCCAAAAAGGCACCCATCATCTCGGATACTCTGGCCAGAAATGGATCTTCCGGATCCGCCTGGCTTCCGAAGGACAGCGAAGCGATCACGGCCGCAGTACAGCTCATCAGATCATTCTTTGTTGTTATCGACTCTCCTTGGCTGTCTTGCCATCGTTTAAGCAGCCAACGCAGGCATTTATGAACATTCTCTTCCAGCTTAGCATTTTTAGAACTGGCAAACTGACCCAGGGCATGCAAAGCCACTTTTCTGGACTTGTGCCAGGTGGCTCCGTTCGCGGCGATAATTCTATCTTCCCCAGCTCCTGTCAGGACTTCGGCAAAAAGTTTCGGTGGATGGTTGATAAAGTCTGGCCTTTTTAGGGCTTCCTTTATCACCTGGTTGGTACATAGCAATATCTGGGTAACTTCACCCCGCTGTACTTGAACGATGGGGCCGTAAGTTTTGAACAAATCAGCAGTAATCTCTCGAAACTGACGCTTATCGAACATCAGCGGTAGATAACCGAAAAATGGGATACAAAATGGTCCAGGCGGTTCCTCTCGTCGACGTACGTAGCGGCGAATAGAGATTATTAGAAGAATCGCAGCGATTGCAACGTAACCGTAAGTCGAAAAAATTAAGTTCAGCACGCCCATAATTAGCGAAGTTTTCTTGGGCAAAGTGGACAAAAATTAACTGCGGTAGGTGGGCTGCAAAACAATTATCTGTCGAAAAGCTGGAAGTTTATGTTAGCTGTAAAATTTTCCACCTGTGCACCAATTTAAGCTATCACCAGCCATCAAATCTTATGTCAATAACGAAGGTAAAGTGCTCTGGGCAACTGAAAAGTTTGTCTCCAGTTTTTGTTAAAAGGCAAATAAACTGCTGTCTTGGTTAAAAACCGACACATTAAGGGCAAGCCGGTTTCGCGCTGCAGAAGGTTAATATTTTGGAAGCAAAAATGTTAAGTTTAAAGAGTCACAGAAAAATTTGATTATACAGGGACTCCTGCTCCACCCCTTTGGCTTTTACTCTGTTTATTTGCCAAACCAGAAATTCCACTCACACTTCAACCAAAGATACAAAACTTTTCTAAACAAATATCAAATAATCACTAAGGAAGAAGTACCGCCGGAGTGGTAACTAACAAAAAATCTAAACAAAACATAATATATAAAATTGTATTTAGTAATGTGTTTAGCAAATAGTAGTTTGTTTATTGTTGTAGAACCAATTATCGCCGTTTATAGAATTTCAGTTTATGAGCACCAGTGCTCCGAATTCCACTAAACTCTGTTCCGTACAGAGGATCACCAGAAACGCTGCTCTCATCCAACTTGACATCGAAGTGCTGCATGATGGCGGTGAACATCAAAAACATCTGCTGTTTTGCCATGGATTCACCGGGACAGCGTCGACGACCGGCGGAAAAGGAAATCACATCCTCTGCCAGAACTCGATTGAAGCTGCCGTCAGCTTCAACGAATCTGTCAGGGGAAAATTTTTCTTGATTTTCAAATTTCGAACCATCTCGATTTGCACACCAAAGTATTGAATAAATGTGAGTTCCTTTTCGCAGTACGTATCCTGCGAATTCTGTATCTTCTTCCACTAGCCGGGGTAAACCTACGGCAAAGCTTGTGACCCATCGCAGCTCTTCCATGATACAAGCTTTGCTGTAGGCCAGTTTATCCCAGTGTTCGTGCATGTTAGGTAGCTCATCCTCGTTGACATTGGTGTCTATTTCTTGTTGTACCTTTTTCTGTATTTCAGGATAGCAGGCCATCAGCAGCAGAAGCCACTCAAGACTTTCGCTTATGGTAAAGAAACCACCGTCATACAAGTCAACTGCAATTTTTTTGATATCATTTTCGCCGAAAAAGTTCTTCTCGGTTTCTGGTAGTTCAGCTTCTGTTTTATAAAGACTGTCAACCAGTGTACAAATTTCTTCATTTGGTTCATAGGCTAGCACTCTTTCCATTACGTAATTGACAAATTCCCGATACTTCCCAACCAATTTCTTTTTCGTATTTTTCAGTAGAGGACTGAGGGATGGAAACATATCGTCGATCCACGCCACCTCCGCTCCGCTCCCAAGAAAATCGCCCATGATCTCAGAAGCCTGAGCCAGAAACGGATCTTCCGGATCCGCCTGACTTCCGAACGAGAGCGAAGCGATCACAGCTGTGGTACAGATGGACAAATCGGGTTTCGTGATCACCGGTTCACCGTTGCTATCTTTCCACCGTTTAAGCAGCCAGTGCAGGCATTTGTGAACATTTTCTTCCAATTTAGCGTTTTTGGAACTGGCAAATTGAGCCAGAGCATGGACGGCTACCTTTCTGGACTTGTGCCAGGTGGCTCCGTTTGCAGCGATGATTCGATCCTCACCGGCCTCAGCGATTACATCGGGAATAAATTTCCTCGGATGATTTATCAGATCCGGTCGCTTCATAGCTTCTTTGATCAGGTCTGGACTGTTCAGTAAGACTGCGGGAACTTGGCCGATCCTAACCTGGCATATTGGTCCATAACGTTTGTATAGGTCAGTCGTGTTCTCTTGAAATTGTCGCTTGTCGAAAAGGAACGGCAGATAACCCAGAAAGGGGAAGCAGAAGGGACCAGGTGGCTCTTGGCGACGTCTCAGATATCGCCGAACAATAAGAAAGACGAATGTCACAGTTAGGGTTAAGTAACCATAGGTTGAAAAGATGAGACCGAAAATAGCCATTGAATAAGTTTTGGGTCAAACTTGATCATAAGACTTCACAAGAGAGTTGTAAAATAATTTTTTGACATTTTTGGTTTGACACAACTGCGGCTGACAGAAACAACTTAGTAAAGCGTAAATCCTGTTTTATGGCAAACTTTGCTATCAGTATCAATCAAGTGCATATGCTAAAAGCAAACTTGAAAAGAGAACTTAGATACAAGCGCAACTTCTGTCAATAGAATATTCTGAGTTAGATTAAAAATAATATTGAACTAGACAATTAGTGCAATCTTAATTACCTCTTTAAGCTGTTCATTAGGGATTCAGTCAAAAAGTGTCTTGACATGCTTGATGTCGGACCGCAATATATACTTCGTTTCTTGGTTACTCGCGTTTTCTTATGTACAGTAACCGGGAGTTGTCAGGAAAACGACAAGTAAATAAAGTTTGACAAACATGACAAGAAGGAGCTATTTTTATAACATGCTGAGTTACTTCACGTTCACAAGATATAACATTCATATCAGTGAGCCATTATATATCTAAGCCATTCATAGTATACATAGCACAAAAAACTTTTTGAATGAGTGAAAATCTGACCCGTTTACCATCTTACCCAGTTCTCTATTGTTACTTCCTTTTACCTACTGAGTCTTGTCAGTCAACTTATGCACAATTGTTAATGAGCTTTGTGGATCTTCTTAAGCATGTCAGAGAGGTTGAATGCCGCTAAGTTAGAACGTTAAACAGACATACGTACGAATTTGTTTGAATGTTTCGAGATAATATTGCTGTATCGATTAAATAAGGATTTTAAGATTAGGTTTTTGAAAAGTTTTGAACTACCAATTTCTCTTAATATAAAGTCACACCATTACATATTTGGTTTGTAACTTCTTTGCAATCCGCGCATTGCGTATACAATAATAATGTGAAAATTTAACATGCCTTCGAGCCAATTCTACTTGTTATTAGCAAGGACCTTTAAATCTGCACTTGCACCGTTTCAATGTTGAAGTCGTCCCACAAAAGCAGAACAGTCACAGCAGTAGTCTATTTCAAATACTGTATTTTATTTAACTCTACACAGACAGTACTTACGTCAACCACTCAAAATTAAGCCAAGATGTTCTTGCGTAGTAATCGTGTTGCCTCCGCGAAAAAAGCCCTCCAGCACAGATCTTGAGACCGGAGAACCCCCAAGCCATCCAAAAATTGCGATGCACTTCAGGAGTAATTATTTGAATAACCAAATTAATTTAGCTGGTAAGTAAGGACGTAAAACTTTTACGGAATAACTATATAGGTTTGTATGTAGTCATGTGAGTCAGTTTCCTTTTACATATGGTTTTTGCTGCTTTCATTAACGTCACCACCACCACTTATGTAACGTGTGTGTTAGTTTTTACCTGTATTTGCACAAAAATATAAAAAAAAGAATTTTGAGGAAATATTTTGCAACTCCTTCTGTAAGCCGGAGGCGACCAAAAGACTGCGAAAATGTTGTATTGTTAAGGTGGACTACTGAACAAGATCAGAACCTAACAAGCTAAAAATGAGTGGTTTACCGCCGCTCTCCTCTTAGATAATTAGCTTCCGAAGTATTGGTTTAGCTTTCTGGTTATAACAATTGTTTGAGGGCATTCCCTTGACAACAATACACATTAGCCGTATCCTCTAAATTCTATTTTGATTTCAAGTTTTGATTTAGCGAAATTCGGATTTTCTTCGATTTACAACAGAGGACCTACACAGAGGAACTGAAATTTTTTATGTTATTGATTTTGCTAAAAAGTTGCAGGAAGGGTTTTCTGGATCGCCGAACACGATTCCGTGTCCGTTTTTCGATTTAGTTTTTCTGTAGCTTAATATGAGGTTTTGCAAGTATAAATGATTCATAGCATATTAGAGAAATTTCTGGTTGAGATTCAAATTGCTGAACTTGCTTTCTCATTATGTTCCTTGGATTGCTCTACGCCACAACGGTTCTGTAAAATGTTGTTGCACACAACTGGCAAAGCTTTCTTAATCAGACAATAGAGAGCGCATTGCAAGGATTTCTCTGTCAGCAGAATCTGCTACATCTCTGTAGGTGTCGTTGTTGCAGGGGTCCCTTCCCTCAAGGAAGTATTCTTGGACCTATTTTGTTTTTTCCTTTTTTTGAATTCATTTTTGAATTCATTTTCCTATGAATCGTTTATCAAATCAAGTCTCACTGCTCTCTAAAACTTTTCAAAAGATGATTCAAAAATATATGTTTGTGTCTCCAAATCACTCAGCAAACATCTTTTCCAGGAAAATTTAGTCCAAATCGAGAATTGCTTCGACACTATGCAGCTACCGGTTGCGGCCTCTAAGTGCTCAGTTTTTAGGTAATAATAATCCCTGTATTATCTGTTTTCTAAACAATGTACCTCTAAAAGATTTAGGTGTGATCACATCCAGTGGGCTTAAACCTCATATTTATTACTTTAAAATACCGAGTGCTGGACTTCGACTTAGTAGACAGTAGTCGCACTTATAGAGAACCCAATTTTTTAGTTAAATTATTTAATACAATTATTTAATACGACCCAAACTTGAATATGCTTTAGAAATTTGGATCCCCTGCTACATATTTCCATTTCCATGCCATTTCTTTAATTGAAATGTACAAAGAATGTTTACTAAAAAATTATCAGGCATGTCTTTAATGCCATATTCTTACCAATGGCTAGGCATCTGCATTAGCCATTTGTCATAATGACTAGGCTAACGTGTCCTCATTCGATAAATAGCAACCTCGAAGTAGTGCTGTTTCAGTTTTAGTCGGTGGCCCAAGATGATTTCAATTTCAGTTTCAGGTCATCTCCCAAAATTGCTCCAGTTTCAGTTTAAGTTTCAGTAGGGATCACAAAATGATTTCAGTTTCAGTTTTAGTTTCAGGCGGAGTTTCAGTTTCAGTTTCAGGTCATTCAAACATTGGGCATCAAAAATAATATCATCCATAAATTGATAATTATTTATACTCCCACTGCAGAATATAAACGACACTGCTTAAGAGTACGACCTTCAAATCTTCATGTTTGGAGGAAAGACTGAAACTACACTGTAAAAAATATTACATAACAGTTATCTATTTTTCTCAGATAGGGAATTTGTGACATCCCAACAAATTAGATAACTGTTATCTAATAATTTGGGATGGCAGCAAACAGTTAAAATTTGAGACTTGTTACCAAATTTAACTTTGATAGCCTTTACCATAAATTCCAAGGTAACTGGTATCCGTGAAAAATAGAGGGTTATTACCTAAAATTAAAGGATGACTGGTATTTGTTCAATTTAGAATAATTGCGGAAAACAAAGCGAATATGCTCTCTAATACTGTGCCGCATAGAGGCACATCACAGTCGATAGGAACCGGGTATACATATCAATGCTTTTCGATGTTTAATTTTCATTAGATGTTTGGCCGAGAATCATCCTATTGGATACTAAAATTCCACAATATCCACTGTCAGCCATGCAATCCAACGCTTTGGATATTAGCAATCAAAATGTTGCTAACTATCCGGCCATTTGAATTGGATGGCTTCCAATAAAAAGGGAATTCAACCCTTTTTATTGGGTTTAGACCCTGCCATCGGTACCCCCAAAGGTACAAAAAAAGATACTGTTCTGTAAACAGAAGCAGTAGGAGCAGATATGTCAGAAAATATAGACATGGAACTTGAAAAATTTGTTTGTTTCTCTCCTTTATATAGTGTTCGATGCGGTATCAGCGTATCGAGTACTTGCGTAACACACGTTACTGCCTGAAGTGGTTGAGCTGGATGAAACCTGCTTCGCTGATGCAGCGAAATTTATGGGGTCAAACAGTGCAGCTGACTGTAACAGCGTCTGGATACCCAGATTGAAATGTTCATACCTTGCTCACTTTTGGGAGTTTTGCAGAGATCTATACATCATTTTGAAGCTCATAATGAGCTGAATCGTTTTATGAAATCATATCATGGAAAAATCAGTTCTGTAAACCAGTTATTCTACATGTGCATATATACATTTTAATATTTAAGTGGGTCGGGCTGCCAGGGTCAAAAATTCTACCTAAAGGAATTAGCTCAAAGCGCGCCCAGTGTTAGCCCTTAGAATTTTACGCAATCTATTAATACTTCCGATGATTTTGGCCTGGAATAAAAAGGTTGTAGCTATTCAAAATTTTCGCTTTCTGTTTAAAACGGGCCAAAACGGGAACTTTAAACTATGGCAAACAAATAACAATCAAATGGGAGTTTGTGGTGAGAAGAGTCGTTTCTTAGAATTGAAAAACAAAACTTGCAAATTTTGAAGAAAGTTCGTGGACAAGTTTTGGATCTGATTTGAGCTACAAAATTAAATAGATATGCTTTAAACGTTTCGAGTTAAAGATGGGACAATGAAAGTTTGAAATCAGGATTGAAAGATGTGAAGAAAAGTGTCCAGGGCGGACATCGAACCACCGAGTTTTGGATCTTGAGCAGAACACTGTACCACTGAGCCACGCCCTCGACGTTGAGATTATTTTATTGCGCTGATTTTCAACCTTTCGGAGTTCACACAAAACACTGATATTTAACAGGACCAAAATGTTTTGATCACAGGCGTTGCTGTTTGCATCGCATCAATGTTGCTTGCCATGTTGCCACTGTACTAGTTCTAAATGCTAAATGTATTCCGGCTGTCGAGTGTTGCATCTTTCTCCAGCAATGACAGGTCTAAATTTGAGATTCTGACAAAAATCGGTTTCTCCTTGCGCCAATTTTGATCCAATAAAAGTGGCAGACCCTGCCCCTTGCTACCATAGCTTTTGACCTTGAGGTACTGATGTTTCAGGCACTGAAACTGAAACTAGGCTTCAGGCTGTACAGGTTTCAGTTTCAGTTTCCGAAACTGAAAATTAAACTGAAAATATTTCGTGAGGAGACCTGAAACTGAAACTGAAACTATTTTAGGCGGCCGACTGAAACTGAAACTAGATTAGGTAAAGACCTGCTGAAACTCGGACTGAAATAGTTTCAGTCTTTTTTCAAGACATAAAGATTTGAAGGTTTAAAGCGATTTTTTCGTTAATACTCTGCAGCGGAAGTATATTATCAATTATCATAAATTCATGCATTAATTATGTCTCAAAGCTGGAATCTGCAGTTTTTCGAATGAATTGAAACTGAAACTGAAACTCCACTAAAACTAAAACTGAAACTGAAACTATTTTGCGATCCCGACTGAAACTGAAACTATTTTGGAAAGAGACTTCAGACTGAAACTGAAAGTGAAACTAACATCGGTTACTAAAACAACACTACCTTGAGGCGGGCTAAAATAGATGCTAAATTTAAAATTGTGGCTAAATTTCGAAAGTTAAATCATTTGTTTAATCATACACGGCGGTCAGTACGAAACAAAGTTTCCATGCATGCTATGTTGAGTTTTGACCCGACAACATCAACTTGAAATGGCTCTATGGGATGCTACAATGTGGAATTCTTTCATTCTTTACATCAAACCAGTATTATTAAGTGGCAAAAGGCGAACTACATTTTCCAGCATTGAACTTTAAACTTCCACCATCCCCTAATTGGCCCTCATCTTTAATTTTACTGACAACGTCCACAGCAAATATTGGAAAACAAAAATAGCGTCATTAAGTTAAGCAAAGTATCGCTTTGTTCCTGATGTTTTTGCTGTCGTATCACCAAACACGGATAATAATAGTGCAATGTAGACCAAAACCCAGTGCAGATTGATTAAAGTATTTCCCGGAATCCGAGCCTGGAGGTCTGGGGAAAACCTGACGCTGGTTCCAGGCTGTGTCTGAAATTACAGACCCGGATACAACTTTGCCCCCTCTACTATCAGGTAAAATTGAGTGTAGACGCAATTTGTGTGCAGTTTTATAGCTACTAAGGAGCCTCTCCTCTGCCAATGTTGCTTATTGCCGCTGTCACCATAAAACGCTGAAAACTGTTAAAATTTGTAACTATCTAAACTATTTAACTTACTTTAAGACTAAAAAATTTTGCCACTATCAACAATATTTAATGAGTACAGGTTAGCAATTGCCGTTGGAATACTAATGCCCAAATTAAAAAGATTGATATTAGTCAGCAATGTTAGATAACTGTTATCTAATTTTCTAAATTTTCAATCAATCCCGAAAAAATAGCTAACTGATATCTTTTATATCTGATAACTGTTATCTATTTTTCTTGAATGACAACAGTGATCATCAAAAAATAGATAACAGGTAGGAAATTTTTTTACAGTGTAGTTTAGCTTCAGCTTCAGTGACTGAAACCGAAAATTGTACAACCTGAAACCAAGATTAAGCTTCAGAAACTATGCCAATGCGACAAAGTCGTGGCGAGTAAATTTTAGTAACCCTTCCCTTACAAAGGTTAGTAGAACGAAGAATAGTTAAGGTCTTCTTCGTGCTTCAAAATTCCGTATCACGAACTTGATAGAACTACTGAATATTATTTTGCTTTGCAAGTAGGTGCAACAAGGGGGCATAATTTTAAGTTATTTTTTTATCTTGGTGCCCAGCATTGTAGGTTCTCATGAGAGACCTTTATCATGCTGCCCTCCGCAGTCCAGAAAATAGACAAAAGGCGGAGAGGCGAGGATCAAGGATAGAAAACATGATCCCCAAGCAGTCCTGACGTACGGTTATTTCAGTCACGCCCAGGGTAGATCCAGTCGTGCTGATTGGCGACTCGGTCTACCCCCCGCAGATCAATAGTGACTAGGATGGCGGAAGACTAAATACCCCACTCTGAAGGGTAAAAGGGAGAAAAACCAGAGGCTGCAGAAAGGAGTCGGAGGAGAGGACGAGTTCTCAGACAGAAAAGAAGAAAAGTCCACCAAACCAACTATCCAATATAAGGTAATATAAGTTATTAGGTTTCCAACTCGACTATCTTTTAACTCACACTCTACTCTATTTAGTGCACGCAATTGACAGCGTATCCTATATTAGACAGAGAAAACCTCAATGGCTACTTGCTTCAACGCTAAACAAGCAGTGCTGTCCAAAATATTATTATAAGCGGGAAGTTTAGATGACTTGCTAATTCAATCTACCAATTTGGAAACTTAGCGCTTTGATGACGGTTAATTGAGGCGAATCTATGGAATTCTTGGTGGCACGAATCTGGCATGAGTGTCCGCCGTCACATCAGGGTAGCCAAATGATGAGGTCAGATTTGGATAGGAGACGTTTCGCAAGTTGTAATCGCAAACATTGTTGGTGAGATCAGTGTGTAGGCCACAGGAATAGCAAGTATGTGAAATTCCATTGGACATCAGGAAGACCGGACAATAATGATGCGTTTTGAGAGCGAGTAAGTGGTCATGAGGTCAATGCCGGAAACGAGATCACAGCTTGGAGATTTGCTTGTAGAACCAAACGGGGTCCAATTTGAGAGGGCATAAAAGCTCCATTCTAAGCACTGATAGGGGAAAAGGAAAATATGTCGCCCGAAAAGCATTTGTGCAATTTTATATTCTTCAAAATTTTTCCAAAGCAACGTACTCCTAACTTAGTAGCGGAGCGAATCCTAATTTTAAGTTATTTCAAACCAAATCACGTTTAAACTTACGAATTTCAGTTTTCAAAGTACGTGTATCTGTTATCTCGAATTCGTTAACTAAATCAGTCGTTAATAGTCCAAATTGTAAGTCTTACTTTATTAATTGAGTTTAATTTCACTCCAAAGTTGAGATCGCATGAGTTAAACATATGAAATTAAAAAGTTGTTACTGTTTCGCGTGCGAAAGAAATCTCACGAATGACAAAATTAGATAATATTATTTAAATGTTTTCGGATCGGATTGTGATTTGTAGGAATTAGAATTTTAAATTGGGCCTCAAAAAAATTTAATGAATTTTTGAAGTATTAGAATTTGGTACGCAATTCAAATTTTAATATTAATGTCATAATATGTCATAAAGTTTGAACGGATCCATTTTGGCTTTCGTTAAATTTCTTTGGAGTACGAAAAAAGTAACAACGTTTCTAATTTCCTATGTTTAAGTTTAACACATGAGACTCAACTTTGAGGTTGAAATTGAAATTGAAAATTGAAAAATGACCAAAAAATGGACCCCCCCTTAAGTTGTCACAAGGAAGTTTTCACAGGACAGAAATAGTCATATTTGCATCAAAAAGAATCAAAACAAATATAATTTGTTATAAAAATAACGAATAATTCCCTGATGTTTCCTTTTTACATCCGTGCTGCTGATTCTTCTCACTCTTGCATGACGTAACTCAAAAGGCTTTGCGTAATGTGACGGCTATTTTGATATGTAACTGCTTTCGTACGACAAAGGAAACTAAATACAATAGAGCAAACATTTATAACTTGATCTAATTAAATTAATTAAGTTACCTTCTCATTTGGCCAGTTTTTGTACTGTACATAGTTGCGGTTGTATTAAGAAACTGTAGCATTTCGTGAGCAGAAATCCCATATTTTTATGGGTAATCAGTTAAAATTATTCGTAATTTTCTGATCTCGTTGTGTAATACCAATGTAATATATGGTAACTCAACACTTAACAAAAATAATAAAACAGGAAACCTAAAATTGCTGGAAGCTATTTTTTCCTCAACTCCTATAACTTCTTCTTCTTCTTCTTCTTCTTTTCTTCTTCGGCTTTTTCTTCATTACCGATACAGTACCAGCTTGTATCAGACGGTTTTATGGAGTGTCTAAGAACTCAAGAAAGCTAATAAGAACAGGCCTGTTTGAGTACTAAAGCGACCGCCCTCTCAAGACCTTATTAAATCTCTGCCTCTATTATAGTCTAAAATGTCGCCTTGAGTTATTCTGCCCAACAGTTCTATTGTTTTTACAGTACCAATTAGTATCTAAACAGGACAAAGGGTTCGAAGAACCCAGATAGACCAGCAGACAAACGATATCCATTTATATAAACTCTTTAGGAATCACTTTCTCATTTAGACATTTGAAAAATGCGTGAGTGGCTTACACTGCTCAACCTTTAGATCTGGGTAAGTGTAGGATGATCCTTGTGGTAAAGTCTCCTTGTTAGCAGCATTGGAAGGCTATAATTAGTGCAAGATAAAGGGCTAATAAAGGAGAACAGATTCTGAAAAGCGGGAGGATCTGCAACCAGGGACTGTTGTAATCTTAGAGCCGTTAGTAGTATTTGAACTAAGGCACTATCCCATCAGGAAAGGAATAGTGCATTTATGTACATTCGTATTGCTCATAGGTCCAATTTTTCGTAGGGCCGGCCAGCTGGGCTAGCTCTCGAAGACGGCGGGCCGGTCCCATCTTTCGCAAGCTACCCGAAACACAAGTAAAAACCTGAAATTTGATAGTTTTCGTGGAGGACTATTGTCATTATAAAGTGGTATGCCGTAAAACGGGCACTGGCCACCCGACTGGCACGTATTTTACCGACCAGTTGGCTCAAAGCAGGGGAACAGAAATTGCTTGCCATGGCTGGGAGTCCTACTTTTTGGCGTACAGTTTTTCCGTACGCCCCACTCCAGTTGGATGTGCACCGGTTAGGAGTAGTGTCAGCCACGATAATTTTAAATTTTGGCTATTGGGGAGGTGGTGTACACAGTTAGCGCTGTCTAGGTTGGAGTTCTGCTGTACACACTGCTGAAGCTACTTCAACAACTTAGACTAGGGATCAGCCTCCCAGCATGCAGCGTGCGTATAACCTATTTATTTGCACGCTGCAGCGTGT
The DNA here is from genome assembly GCA_030248195.1 of Trissonchulus latispiculum. Taxonomy (NCBI): domain Eukaryota; kingdom Metazoa; phylum Nematoda; class Enoplea; order Enoplida; family Ironidae; genus Trissonchulus; species Trissonchulus latispiculum. Next base: position 56,070 of record JASAND010017963.1, read on the forward strand.
ATTATCTGATTGATATGCACAGTCTTTACACGATAAAAGTGCAAGAGTTGTATAATTTCTTGTATATGTTACCGTAAAATTGTATAAAACGGAATTATGTATAATTCCGCTTTATTTCAGGAATTATATATAATTCCTGAAACGTTAACTCTTATTTTCATCACCAAATTATACAGTTTTACGTGTAATTTCAGAAATTATACGTAATTCCTGAATATTTTCAGGAATTTTGTATAATTCCTGAACCTCTCAGGAATATTGGAGAATTCATGAAACTTTAGGAAATTTTGTATTAGTCTGCCTTGCCTTGTACAAGAACTTGTACGATTTTGTAAATCTAGTTCAAAATTTCTGCTCATCTAAATTTTGCTTAAATTCACAGTCTGCTTTTAATGTGTTATTACTCAGATCAGAGAAAGTCGAAAAATTGGGTTGTGCATAAAACACGTCCCCGGTTCCGGCTCCCGACCCGGCCAAACATAAAACACGGAATCCGGCCCCGGCCCCACATAAAACAACGTTTCAGGGATTATGTATAATTCCTGAAATAATGCGGAATTGTACATAACTCCGTTTTATACAATTTTACGGTGACATATATAAGCCTCCAACCCCCGGCAATAATTACTGACATTCCATGATAAAGTACAGGAAATTACATTATTGACAACAATCTTGGCTCTTCAGTATGGGAATTACGAAAGGTGACGAAGAACTGAATATTCAGATCAAGCTGGAAAACCTTGTTATCCAAAATTTAGTTCATGCATCACAGTTGATCGTAGCACCCACCGGCTATGGGTTGATTGTTGTATTTATTACTGGAATAGGGGCTATAGTAGTATCAAGAGTGCATAATTGCACTATATATAAGAAGAAGAGTAAGCCAATAGAGCCGGCTCCTCTTCTTGGCATTGCGTAACGGTGCTCCGACCACAATACGCGAATGTTCCCCCGTTTGGTGGGGGGGGTAGCTCTCTTCGACAAAGCATACCCCCCCTCCGTTTGGTGGGGGGGTAGCAGAAAAGAGGTCCCCGTTTGGTGGGGGGGGTATAGCAGAGGATTACGGTAGTTTTTGTTCTATTTGAAAAAGGGTCCCCGTTTGGTGGGGGGGTATGCAAAAGGGGTCCCCGTTTGGTGGGGGGGTATGCGACAGGGGTCCCCGTTTGGTGGGGAGGTAGGCAAAAGAGGTCCCCGTTTGGTGGGGGGGGGGGTAGCCAACAGCCAATCAGATTGCAGAGACCCCCTCCCCGTTTGGTGGGGGGGGGGGTATAGCAGAGGATTACGGTAGTTTTTGTTCTATTTGAAAAAGGGTCCCCGTTTGGTGGGGGGGTATGCAAAAGGGGTCCCCGTTTGGTGGGGGGGTATGCGAAAGGGGTCCCCGTTTGGTGGGGAGGTAGGCAAAAGAGGTCCCCGTTTGGGGGGGGGGTCGCCAACAGCCAATCAGATTCATCCAATTTCAGCCTGACTTGGCGACCCCCCCCCCAACGGGGACCCCCTTCTGCCTACCCCCCCACCAAACGGGGACCCTTTTGCATACCCCCCCACCAAACGCGGACCCCTTTTGCATACCCCCCCCACCAAACGGGGAGGGGGTATGCTTGCCGACCCCCCCCCCCAACCAAACGGGGGAACATTCGCGTATTGTGGTCGGAGCACCGTTACGCAATGCCAAGAAGAGAAGCCCTCTAGTGGCTTACTCTTCTTCTAATATATAATGCAATTATGCACTCTTGGTAGTATTTTATACAGTTAAAACCCACATTTACTTCAAGATCAAGAGTACTGACTAGGAGACTGCGCAGATATGTCGTGGCGAGCCAAGTGTGTACATACTACAGACTGGACAAGGCCAGAAAAACAGAGAAACTAGCTGCCATCCGACACTCTTAGAAATCAGTTTTGCAGAAATTATATATAGGCATTTTTGTACCTAGTATTTTTAGTAGATAGAAATACACAAAGATTTTGAAAACTATTTCCTGAAAAAATCACTCGTCTAGTGCTAACAGAATTTTAAAAGATTTCAAAAATCTGCCAGTCTTGGAAACTACGATCTCTCTCATCCATAGTCTGTTTACGTTATCAGCCTATCGACAATAACTTTTAGCGTAAACTGTGAACCAGTGGACACAACAAGTATTTTGTGGTAAATATTAATCAAACTTGTACTAATATTATTAATAATAACATTAATATAATAATAATAGTAGTAATAATAATAATAATAATGATAATAATAATAATAATAATAATAATTGCAAAGAAATATTTACACTAATATAATACTAACATCACTTGGACTATCAATGTCTATACATATCTCCTGTGAAAACGATGTCCTGTATTTTACACGACCTTTTTATCATTTATTTATATACATAATTTTTCTATCGTTTTTACTGGAACTTAACTTGTTAAGAGTGATGTACAATTTTCTCCAAATTATGCTACTACTCTTTCAAACAATTCATTTCATTCATTCTTTCTTCTGGCTACTGTTTCATTCATTAAGTTAATTAGCTCAACCTTTCACAGACTCTAACCTACATACGTTTCCACTAGCAAAACCTATTCTACAATGAAGGTCCTTTGTTTCAAGAGTTAGCGGCACACTTTTTCTGAAATTTACACAAAAAACTGTAGGTGTACCGAGAACTGCTAATGAAGGAAAGTTTGTTGGCACTTTTTCAAAGCCTTAATCAGAATATTTTAATTGGCAAACAAAGACTAGGATTTGGGGGTGAAGATCGCGGAATTTTGGAACATGTCTTAATTCCTACCCTATTCAATTTTTCTACAAAATTGTGCTCTAGCAAAATCCAGCAAAATTCTTTTGAAACACATACCTACCAAATACTAATTGATTGACTGTACTTTTAATATTACTTGAGAACTTCGGTTAGCGCAGCGGTTGCTTACTTCGCTACAAGTGGAGAATCATGTCAATGTCAAGTCTAGAATTAAATAATTCTAGCACGTCTCTAACCTCCAGCCAGAAGTCATGCAGTTCCCAGCGAGTGCCTGAGGCACGTATCCCTCATCTAAACGTTTATCCGAGGTAGCGAAAGGGGCGGTCATTTTTTCGGGGATGTGGCTACCGGAGCTTTCACAATCGCCGCCTGTAAGCATGTGCGGTTATTCAGTGCCACCTTTAAGATCAGAGCTGCTTTCAAAGTTGTTGTTCAAAGTTGAAAAAAGGTGCCTTCCTAACCTAATTACCACACTGGAGCGAGACGTCCTTGAAACAATAATACGCCATTGATCATTATCTGAATGAAATTGTGCGCGCAGCATCTTGTAGTAAATATATAGCAGTTTTTGTGAAATATAACGCACGAAACTACAGTTTAAAATTTTATGTATGTATTTAAAAATTCACTTGGGACATACTTCTCACTCCCTTCCCACAAGCTTTAGCGAGCCCTTCACCACGGACGCATTCGGCAAACTGTCTGTGGAGCTAATTTTAGTTATTATTTTGCCAAGAAGTCACTGTAAATCGAAAAGGGGTACCCTCGAAACGTAGCATGATGGAGGCGAATGCAAATAATTAGTTGAATAATTAATTAGCAGGGTCCAGCGTGACTTCATGAAAATTCTGATCGGAGAATTCATTCAAATTCATTCCGCCGAGCTTTTTAGACATGACAATTTCATTCTGACTGAGTCACACAACTATTCCCAACTGCACAAATTCTTAAAGTAAACAAGCCTTGGAGCTATTTTCGTATTAATCAGAGTCTAATTCACAGTCTGAAGAAAGCACCCACTTTGGATGCTAAAGGATTGAGCTAATTGGAAACAGTAAGCAAAATCTAACTAAGCGAGACTTATATATTATTTGAAACTAATTCACAAATATTTGACTTTGTTTTGACCCTGGGTAAGTCAAATCAACGCATTTTTAAACATATATAGATTCCCTCATAATGTCCTTATAAATATTTATGAGCTGTATAACAAGTGTGCCGGGATGGCCGAGTGGTTTCAGAACATGTTAGCAACAATCATAAATAGGGATTACATATGCCGTGCTTTCCCTACACCCTGAAAGACTCGTGTAGAACTTACAGGAATTTTTGCAGTTTCCTACAAAAGTGCTCCTGTGCGGCCAGTCACTTTTGGAGCTTCCCATAGTTTCCACAAAAGTAACTTTTGTATATTTTACCGGCCACTCGAATAGCAAATATTACAGGAGTTTCCTGCAGAATATACTAAGGAAACCTGTAGCTTTTTACAGGAGTTTTTTCCGTAGAAAATATGGAGATACCTGTAGTTTTGTTTGACATTTTCGACAATCCTAAATCAGATATCAAACCTGTAGTTTTTACAAAACAAAACCTGTAATTTTCACTGGAGCTACCTGTTAATGGGGCAGGGGCGGGTGCGGGGGGCAGCGGCCGCTCCCAAAATATTTTCGGCAGGGAGCGGCCGTTACAAAAAATCACCCACTGGGTGTTGAAAGACTGAAAATTTGAAAAGTTCAAAAAATTTCAGTCTTCAAAAATTGTGATCACGGTCGCCCTTATAGGTATACTCAGTTTACGTTATGAACGTGTCGAGGAAACCTGTACAGTAAACCTATAAACCACTGAAAACTACAGGTTAGTCTAACTTGTATTCCATTCTACCAAAGTATATCCGGTAAAACTACTAACGACGTCTTGTAGAAATTACAAGATATAACCTTCATTTTCTGCTAAAGCGTTTGTATTTATCATCTACAGAAGTGATTCCTGTAGTTTCTGATGGAACTTTTCTAAGAGTGATTTGTCTGAGTGTCTGTGAGCAGCCGTGCTCTAATGTAGTATCGTAAGAGCAAATGAAAGCTACTTTTGTCAAGAGTACATAATACATAAGAGTATGTTATGGCTATGTACGTTACGCTACGGTTGACCCAATCCCAAGAACTTGGATGCAAGTGACCCCTCACCGAAAATTGGTAACCAGTTGAAAAGGGGGTGTGACGCTCACGCGCTCTATGCTTGTGTGTTAAAGCTCGAAAACACTAGCACTACGTGCGCGAATTTTGTGTCCGTTTCGAGCATTAGAACACATGCATAGCGGGCAAATGTTTTTAAAATTTGCGGTGGGGGGTTCAGCCGTTAGCGTGCAGAGCATGTATCACGCTTGTAATACATAGAGTATGACAGCTGCCATACTCTTACGTATATATTATCAAGAGTACATAATACTATATCATGTACTCTTGATTAGCGTGCAGAGCATAGTTTTTGCTCTGACAACATAGAGTGTGCCTAGTGGCACACTCTTATATTATGTACTCTTGATATTATCAAGAGTACATGATATAAGAGTGTGCCACTAGGCACACTCTATGTTATCAGAGCAAAAACTATGCTCTGCACGCTAACGGCCCACCCCCCCCCCCCGCAAAATAGACCCATCTCTTCAAAGATATTTAAGCGCTATGTTTGTGTTCTAAAGCTCGAAGCAGGCACAAGTGCACGCGCACGCAGTGCTTGTGTTTTCGAGCTTAAGGGGGGGATCACTTTTTCGCCGATTTTTCGACCATCTCCAATTTTGCTCATTTTCACATATTTTGTAGTCCCCATGGGTCCTCAAAACAAGACAAGTGCGTTTTGCGTAATATTGCTTCTGTCGTTCTGTACAGCCCTTCAAAGGTGATCTTGACATGTGTTAAACATAGGAAAATGAAAAAGTTAGGTTAAAATGTTTGTGGCAGAAAAATTTTTCGCTGTATGAAAGATACAGCGCTGAAACTTTCCACATATGTCAAGGACATATTGTAGAGTGCAGCTATCTAGTTTGGTGCAATTCTGTTGAGTGGCGGATTTTTGGTGAATATTTAAAGTCAGAATTTTGGAAAATCCAGCGTTTTTGGACTATGAAAAACAGGACCTACAGTACTCTTTTGCTTGTCCTGAACGATTGGCGAAAGCTACAGAAATGGCCAATAGATAGCTGCACTCTACACATAAAAATACGTCTTATGAAAGTATTCGCAAGTTTCTATCAACTATAGTAAGCTCAAAAAACTTGCCACAAAAACAGCAAATTTTGGTAAAAATGGCCATTTTTCATAATTTTCACATTCTTTTGATAATCTCTCACTCATTATGTGGCAAAAAATCACCAAACTTGGCAGATTAATATATCCATGCCTGCCACATAATGTGGCCAAAACAAATGCGTCAATATTGAACATGGCCACTGTGGCGGCACCTTTGATCTTTACAGGTGGAAAATGCCAATTTTTAAATTTTTTCAAATATAGACAAATTGGGTATCAATCGATAGCTAATGGAACGAGGAGCAACTTTTCTCATAGAACTATGGGTCCAAAATGCTGTCTGTGCAAGATAAAACTAGTTAAAGTTATACTGGACAGTCTTCCAAAGTTAGGTCAGTGCAGCACTCAAGCTTGCATTGTGAACGCCTGGATAGCTAGCCTTGAGCCACGTCTGGCGTAAAATATTACCTTAGTAAAGGCTTTAATTTGGTGTATCGGTCAATCCTATTCTCGATCTCGTTCGGTCTCCACCTGACCTTGCATGGCTCATCACCAGAATTTTCAAGTTTTACAGCTTTGAACCTGGATAACTCTGTCACAGTTTGATTTCGAACACTAATATTTGGTCTTGTTTTTAAGAACATATGGGGGCATATTATGTGTGAAAATGAGCGAAATCCGTGACTATCGATTTTTGACCAAAGTGACCCCCCCCCCTTAAGCACATAAACATAGAGCGAGTGAGCGTACCCCCGTTTCGACTAGGTACTGATTTGCGGGGGGGGTCACTAGGGTCTGATTTGCGGGTGGGGTGGGCCGTTAGCGTGCAGAGCATAGTTTTTGCTCTGATAACATAGAGTGTGCCTAGTGGCACACTCTTATATCATGTACTCTTGATATTATGTACTCTTGCTTTTATTTATACAAGTTTCTCAATCGGCACCACTTCAGCAGAAAGGAAACAAAAGCCAGTGTTCTGGCTAAAAGCCTGAAGAGCCGTTGACTGAAGACCCCCTCTCACAATGTGATCAAGTTGACGTTTCTGACTGTGGGCTCTGAATACGGAGTAGTATTCTTGAATGACAAGTATTGTGGCTCGGCTGGCCTGTCTCGGTTAGACATGCTTGGAAACCCGGGCGGTCGTCTGGGCATCCGTATTGGCTCTACTCCGTGCCGGCCAGAAGCCGGCTTACCGGTTAGACACCGGCCGGCTAACAACACTAATACGGATAATCAAGTGTCGGCACTCTGAGAGCCTTTTCAAAGAAGAGCAGAGTGTAGAGTATATAGTAGGTACTTTAACTCATTCCTTTAACTCTTTTCATGCTTGACACCCCCGCTTTCTACTCTTTCCGTTAACTGTTGTAAATTGGATTTCTCTCTTCCGTTTCATTTACCTTGCCTTACCTATTCGAGCATAAAATTAGTATGTAGATCAGTTAGTTAGTTACTACATCCACTGGGTTTTTTGGCCTGCAAGATCAACATAATCTTGTGACCGGGCGTACCAGCGTGTAGAGATTGAGTTCACGTATTGCAAAGTTCCCCGAAAACACAATGTAAGCTGAACAAGACCGCAAATAATGTAGATGTAGATTCTGGTCTTGTGGAAGGTTGAAAGAAATCCAACTTTTTGGGTACACACTCAACTGATGTTTGTCTTCGCTTTCGATCTCACTTTTTGCGTCCCCATCCACACAACTGAGCACGCAAGTGGAGTAAAGATAGCCTAGCTGACTTTCACGTTTCCGTAATTTCTTTAAGCTTCTGTGCTACTCTAAGGCCATATCATTCTTATCTTCCAGACAGAGTTGGAAGCAGGTCGCGGGTACCCGCGAGTTGGGCCGGATCGGGTCGCGCCGGGTATAGGTCGAAACTTTCGATCCGTTTCGACCCGCGGGTTAGAGTGGGTTAAATTTTGACCTAATAATTGTTTGCTCAGGGCTTAGGCATATATAGGCACTCAAAGAGGCCCTTAAAATGCTGCTCCCCACAGTCCTTAACCAAAACGGACAAGAGGTGGAGAGACGAAGCACATGGACAGAAAACGTGCCCCCTAAGCCAGACTGACGTGCGGTTATTGTTCATTCCACTCGAAACTGAAGCAACCTCAGTCACCCCCAGGCCAAGGGCAGTTGTTTACTCCAGCTAAGCTTGGCCCCCGCATATCAACAGCGACTAGGATGGCGGAAACCTAAAGTAGCCTGCTTGGAAGGCAATGGACAAAAGGGGGCTGCCGAAAAGGAAGGGGAAGGGGCGGCCAAGCTTCAAATAAAAAAGAAGTGAAATGTCCGCATTTGCAAAGCATTGTAAATTTTAAATTTTAATTTTAGATTTGAAATTAGATTTATATATAACAGACACAGGGGGACCTTTTTCACCCACCATGTCTACTGTTCCTAAATTATAGCGCTGCATAAATAATTATAAAATAATATACGCTATTTCTTATAATAGCGAATAAGCGAACGTTTAAACTTTAACTTAGCTTTTGTGCACAGCACAGTCCTGACCTGACTTTTAATGCCGCTTCCTTAATGACCACGGTTGTAGGAGTTATATCAGGAGCACAGGAGTCTGCTAATTGCGGACTGTACATCGTGCAATTTCCAAAACTGGAACGTAAAATATATGCAGAAGCAAGGAAATTTTGACGCGCAATTATGTAACTTTAACTGAACTACAACTACGCAAAAGCTGGAATACGTAAATTTAATTTGACCAAGAATCAAGTTTTTGCAAAGACAATCAGAAATTTAAATAATATGTATAGCTCGGAAAGCTCAATCAGGGTTTAAACCCATCTTAAACTTAAACACTTTTACGCGAAACTTAATATTAAATAATTCGAAATAAATTTCTAGAACTTAGCTTTTAAGCCACCACATCGTATGTCGTAGCTGATGGGACCTCCGACCTAATAATTTGTTTTATAGGCAAACCTTCCCGCTCATTTTGGATTTTGAAACAAGACAGTTTTATTTGTGGGAACATAGCTGCTTTGAAACTGAATATATAACGTCCATTACTAATTGTAAACACTGATTTTAGCGTAAATTTTTGACAAATTTTACTTAAACCAATTTTTGGACATTTTGTAACAATTTTGTCCAATTTTCGGGTGGGTCTTCCCTAGACGAAAGCGGGCCGAGGGTACTCGACTCGCGGGTCAAATTTTTTGACCCGCTTCCAACTCTACTTCCAGAGCTTTAACAATTGAATCACACAAACACAATGTATATTCATCTAATCGATGTCAGCTAGTATAAACCGAGGACAATTACGAAACTATTTACAAGCCTAGCGACCGAGAAAACAATTACGAAACTAAAGTACTAAAAACAACTTAATGTGTGAGCTTTTGATTCTTTTAGGAAGCAATGGCATTGGCAATTCTAGCTCCGCTGCGTATCTACTTTCTGCTTGCATTACTCCTTATTCACTTATCCCCGGTCACTTCCTGGGCCTGTTATGCCATGAAGCGTCAGTGTGTGAGTAAGTGTGAGGTTAACGGACTCGGAGAGTGTCTTAGATCTTGCATTGGCAGCTATCCACGTATATGCAGCATTTATTGCTGCAACGAACGAGAAGAAAGTGACTATGACATCAGCACGACGTCTCATGAAGCAAGAATTAACCACGATTGGTACCTATAACTGACACTATTTTAGGTAGCTACTTAACTGTTGTTACTGTTATATGTACCCGTGCTCTATTCTGGCTCAATTTTCACTAGATTACAGCAAATTAGGAATAAAGAATGTGGCATCAGAAATTCTGAGTCCGCCAAAGTGCATTTTATGCTGCTTTCTTTAAGTTTCAATTGCAATTCATGAAATCCAGACATAAACGGCAGACATGAGCCATCTGCGTTATCGATTGCAACTATTAGTTGCTATTGAGGTTGTACAGGCCAAAACGGTCCATTCTAGAATTATGAATCGAAGAAACAATGCTAGTTTTTCTTGATTTTCTTCGAGATTAAACGGATCAAGAATAGTTTGCCGCATAATTCTAATCTGTAAGCGTTGAATACAAATTCAAAATCAGAAGCACGAAATTTCGAAATGGTCTATGATCTATATTTTCCCAAGTTGCTCAGTGTCTAAACAAATTTAGCTCTAACCCCAGTGTAACAGTTGCCACTGCCGCTGCATCCCCAAACTCTTAATATATATACAAATTAGATCATTTAGACTTTATTGGCCGACTTGCACCGTCATAAAACAAAACAAGTTAACAACAAAGAAAACATGCAATATGAAGATCACATTCAAATAACAATACATACCGCAATCTACAAACCATGAGTTCATAATACACAAGAAAAGTATGATTCTATGAGTTTTATCGTGAAACATCCTCTGAATACTAACGGCTGACGCCAGCACCCGCCAATTGGGCACAATTAAATCAAATAAATTCGCCGATTACATATTATGCTTGTGTTCTCAAGGTGCATTCATAGTTCCTGTCGCAAGCAGACGCGCGTAGACGCGCGTCAACGCGCGCATGGAAGCGTCTGCATGCGTTCGTGAGCATGAATTCGTTACAACTGAATTTAAACGGTTAAAACGGCATGTTACAATCTGATGCGTCGACGTTTGCGACTATGAATGCACCTTCAAGCTCGACACAGACGCAAAATTCGCGAACATACTGCTTGTTTTCGAGCTTACAAGCAAATACCGAGTGAGCGTACCCCCGTTTCGACTAGATGTCAATTTACGGCGTAGTCACTGGGGGGTCCACTTTGCGCGGAAGGGCCAGCCATTAACGTGCACAGGATGTATCCCCTTATAATACTGCTGTCATACTCTTATGCTGTCATACTCTTATGCTGTCATACGTCCTTATGTATTATGCACTCGTCATGATAATGCTAAAGATTCAAGTTCAGAGAACAGAATAAAAATGTTTCTAGTAGCAATACACACACGAAAGCTTGACGGACAGAGAAACCGGATAAAATACGTATAGGAATGCTAATTAATAATTTCGGGGGACACTTAAACTCAGACCTCTGCGTAGAGCACCTCTAAAGCAAGGTGTCAATTTCGGGCTGCACTCACATGGCAATGTCTGGGCTGGGCTGTAGAGTGTAGTAAACAGTTATATACACGCTATGTATATTACAACCTAAACTGCACAATATACACTGTATTGCACCAAATAAGTTAAACTTTAGGTTATCTTAATCTCAAGACAAATTAAACTTCAGTTTATCTTCCGATTAGCTGAATCTGAAGATTATCACTTGTCGACCGTTGCACCAAATAAGTTTAGGATTTACTTAAGACTAACTCCAGTTTAAACCTAAGTAAATGGCTTGAACAGCGAGTGTCCCTGAATTTTATGCCGCGAATTTGCAAATTTGCTTGTTTAGTTTACACTTCTTCAGTAAACAGCATTTACTGAATAAGTGTAAAAATATAAAAATAGCTCAAACATGCTTGCCTCAAGAAGTTCCACCACTGAATAAAACGTAGACGTAAACAAAACAATCTTCCACGAACAAGCTTTTTATATGGAAGGGGTATTGCGAAACACTTGGCCTTCATTGGGTGTTTTCCATCACGTGGCTGTGCGTGGCTTATTTTGGTTGGCTACTGAGCAGTCACGGTACAAAGGTTTAACTTCAAATTAACTGACGATTAACTTCAGATTGAAGAATAGCTAAACCTTTGTTAATCTGATTTGGTGCAATGAGAAAAAGATGAACTTATTAAGTTAATCTAGAGTTTATTTAATCTTTAGTTAATCGCAACTCAGGTTTAAACTGAAGTTAATCTTAATTTTAAACTTATTTGGTGCAAACGGCCGATAAACAAATATATAAATAAACAACAATGCTGATTTAAAGAATTCACATAAACAAAACTCAATTATCCAGTAAGACAAACCCAAAAATGTCCAATAAGCATTTTACTTTGAGCTAAACTTATTTCTTTCTTGTCTTTTTGCTAAAAAGGTTTTGTCACTGGAGCAAAATTATCGCCTGGTTATTTTTCTGAGCAATCAATTAAGATATTTACCTCCGTTCTTTTCAGACGCGACCACATAAAAGTTAACAGAATACACACATAAACACGACCATAGCTATAAAACATAACAGGAACTAAGCGACAACTTCTGTATTACAGAAGCTCACAGAGCTGCAGTACAGACATATTATTGTCGTGGTAGTTGGAGAAACTAAAGTCAACTAAGGACAGTATGGTCCTTAGCCAAGACACCTGACACAACAGTAGTGTTTAAAAAAGACCTGAAGAAAGAAACGATTTGGTTTGTACTTTATGCAGCTGTTGTAAAGACAAAAATATGCTAAAGTCCATCTCACATCAAGAAAATTAAGTAAATGCAGATTAGCAGGCGGATCCACGAAGGGTACAAGCCATTAATCAGAAAGAAATAATGAGAAACGCCTTCCTGCACTCACTAAGGCAAAACCTTAGTCCAAAACAGCAAAGGCCAGCTCACAGCGACCACTGGTTCTCTCCTGTTTCGGACTAAAGCGTTGCCAAAGTGAATGTAGGCAGGCGATTCACATTGTTTCCTTATAAAAATCCAAATCTGTTGGAAATTTACAGATCACTTAAGAAAGAAAGCATTTATGGCTAAGTAGGGACACTGCTTCTTGATTTCGTCAATATTTCGTCAATGAAGCAATCTCATTGAGCAAGCAGCAAACTTTTATCAAAAACTAAAATACAATTCAAGGGGTAAAGGGAAAACAAATGTTTTTTAAAATAGATAAATCTTCCACAAAAGTCTGGTATATGACAGCGTAAAGCAGGCACACCCTTGGCACCACTATGCAGCAAGGCTGTGGCCTGAAAACAACTTCAACATATCACAGTATCACAGATAAACGATACATAACGACCAGCTGATGCTATACAAATTCTATTCCTTCAAACTTAAAGTTCCCCTCAAGCAATGTCTCCTCCATTAAAATTTTTCCCGTCAAATCGAATACAGTCACATAAGATCTGATAGTACCGGCATCCTCTTCTGATTTCAGGGCAACAATTAGACGATCCATTGTACCTAAGCAAAAAAACAAAACATTAAATGAATACAAGCACGTAATTTTGTATCAAAAAAAGCAAAGAAAAGATGACATTTCAAACATACTAGAACAATTTTGGTCACATTCAACCCCGGCTTCTTGCCAAGCAAACTAAAAGTCAGAAAAAGGTTAAAACTTTTAATTAAACGAAGGCAGGCCATCTGTGTTCTGTGCAAACTGTCACTCAAATAGGGGTTGTCACACATTCATCTTACCTGGAATAAATTGGAAGGCTGAAAATCCTCGGGTGGGCAATAATTTGCCTATTCTACGAACTTGAATGTCTTTGAAGTTTTCATCCGCAATCAGCATAAAATTTGTGCCTAAACAAAAAACAATAACACCACCATTACTGGTAAACAGCAACCGTATTTGTACAAAATTTATCCAGATGGAATTTTTACTAATTGTCACTTGTTATCTAATACCCGATTGCACCAAATGTGTTTAAAATCTAATTAGCTGAATTAGATTTTAAACAGGTGATAAATTTATTTAAGTCGCCTGAGCATTGCACCAAGTTAAATATATTTAGAATATGCTTAAAATCTTATTACCTATTGAAACTTAATTAGATTTTAAACATACCCCGTACTATGTTTAAAATCTTTTTAACGTGAGAATCCATGAAATATTGCAAGGACTTTCGAAAAATTTTATGTGTAATTAATTAGTACTATTTTGTAAGAATGACTGAGAAAACAACTTATTTAGTTAATAATGATAACTTAATAACTTAATTAACTTAATAATTATAAGTAATGTGTAAAAATATCAAATGAAAGGATTGAACATCAGATAATTTTTGTTTATGTATTTGTTGTTGCAGAAAATACAATTCACAAGTGAGTTGTTTACCGCAGGGTAGTTTATTACTGTAAGAAAAGTATGTAAGAATTTTTCCTAGTAGTAGCTCCTTAATTTCGTAGTATCACAACTTTCCCTTTACACTGATTACCTACTTAATGCTAATACTTTGAATGTCAGTTTAAAGGACCAAGTAATTTTTGAAAGGCAAATAATTAAATTTTAAGCAGATTCACAGCATGAGATCTTCAATGTTTATTATTGGACAGCGTTTATACTTCAAAGCGACCGCTCAGTTTTTGATAGGCTATTTCAGTCACGTCACCCTTAGTTAGATTTTAGCTAAATAGATTTTAAGTGGAAGTTAAAAAGATTTTACGCAACAACATTTTGGTGCAACGGAAAATGTGTTTACAGTTAAAATCTTTCTAGCTAATCAGATTTTAGGATAATTAGATTTTACGTAGAAACATTTGGTGCAATCGGGCGTTGTGTAAAAATGTTAAATACGCAATATAAAGAAAGACGATCGTAGTTTGGAAAATTTTGGTGCCTCCTAAATAGTGATGTTTCAGGCACAGAAACTGAAACTATGTTTCCGGTTGTACAGGTTTCAGTTTAGGCACTGAAACGGAAATTAAAATTATAACTATTTTGGAAGGAAATCTGAAACTGAAACTGAAACTATTTTAGGCGGTCGACTAAACTGAAACTTGATTGGGTAAAGATCTGAAACTCGGACTGGAACTAAAGTCTGACCAAAAAATGTAGAAAGCGAAATTGTTTTCTTTATATCTCAAAAACGCTTCAAGATAGCTACCACAAAGTATATATTTTCTGAACCGGACTGATGAGATCTTTCTTTTCGTGAAAAAATTTTTTGAAATTTCCCGTGCGATTTCAAAGGGCGCCGCTTTTATATGTACAGAAGGATTGGTACAATGTACTGCCGCGATTTTTTCACGAAAATTTTCCCCGTGTTTGAAAGTGCTACACACCAAATTTCAACTTTTTTGGCTAAAAATTGCGTGAGTTATTCAATTTTTTAGATTTTCAAAATCCTTTGATCTTTGCCGCTTTTTCGACTTTGACTGGTTATTACTCGTGACTCGCTTAACGGAAAAATTTTTTGATTAGATTTTCTGGACCGCCTAGGCGTCCGCTTTCACCTGATATATGTGAGATTTCACATTTTGAAAGTCAATTTTTTCGAAAAATACCACTTTTTGACCCAAAATTTCGACATAGCGAGTCTAGCAAAGGTGAGTAAAAACTACATAATCATAAAGTTCAATCTAAGCTGAATCCAACGATATAAAGTTTTTGTGGCTACGACTTATATTGCGTCCGCAATGAATTTTTAAACAATTTCCCTTTTTCAGCTGGTTTTTGGCTCCCTTTGATGTTGCCGCCTTGATTTGCCTGAACCAGTGTAAACTAGCAAAAACCAGCTGAAAAAGGGAAATTGTTTAAAAATTCATTGCGGAAGAAATATAAGTCGTAGCCACAAAAACTTTATATCGTTGGATTCAGCTTAGATTGAAATTTATGATTATGTAATTTTTACTCACTTTTGCTAGACTCGCTATGTCGAAATTTTGGGTCAAAAAGTGGTATTTTTCGAAAAAATCTACTTTCAAAATGTGAAATCTCACATATATCAGGTGAAAGCGGACGCCTAGGCGGTCCTAAAAATCTAATCGAAAAATTTTTCCGTTGACCGATTCACGAGTCATAGCCAGTCAAAGTCGAAAAAGCGGCAAAGATCAAAGGATTTTGAAAATCTAAAAAATTGCATAACTCACGCAATTTTTAGCCAAAAAAGTTGAAATTTGGTGTGTAGCACTTTCATACAAGGGGAAAATTTTCGTGAAAAAATCGCGGCAGTAGCATGTACCAATCCTTCTGTACATATAAAAGCGGCGTCCTTTGAAATCGCACGGGAAATTTAAAAAAAATTTTTTCACGAAAAGAAAGATCTCATCAGTCCGGTTCAGAAAATATATACTTTGTGGTAGCTATCTTGAAGCGTTTTTGAGATATAAAGAAAACAATTTCGCTTTCTACATTTTTTGGTCAGACTTTAGTTTCAGTCGTTCCTCAAAACTTGAAGCTATGAACGTTTTAGGCAGCTTTTTCGTTAATAGAGAAGAGAAAAGAAAAACACAGAACGAGGCACAGTAACACAAGATGCGCACTCAACCTCTTCTGTAGTTAGAGTCATTTTAAATTCAAGAGTACTGGATACATCCGACATAGACATATTCCGTTCCATTGCATTGCAAACCCCAACCTATTCAAAAATGAGTGTATATACGTAAAATAACATAGTGCATAACATACTAGGTGCCTTGGAGCACAGGCAATATTATCCTCCGATGAGTGCTCAAAGCCCCATGCGTCTCATCACCCAGCCTCACCAGGTGCGCACCTGGCATGGGGAAACTGGGTGGATATATATTTACTCCAAGAGTGAGAGTCATACGAATACACAAAGAATTATATAAAATTTTTTAAAAATAAACTTTATTTAAAAAAATTTTTTAATAATAAAATTTTGTCAACATTTTTGTCCGTAAACAGAGATTTTTTAGAAAGCCACTTCGAAATAATCTGTCGTAATTTATTATTGGAAAATTGTCTATAAGTAAGTTTATGAATGAGTTTGACAACGGATTGCTCGAGAAATGACGTATTAGTACTTAACATAGTTAAACGTACTAATTCGTTATAAAATACTTGTCCAGCCATTTTTTGTGAGTAATTAGAAAAGGCATGTGGGAATTTAAGCGTAATAAAATTAAACTTTTCCGTTTTATCGAAAGGTTTTGTTATAAAATAACCATTTTTAATCGCAATTTCTATATCCAATACTTCAGCTAGACTATCGTCTTTATTTTGTCTTTTTAAAATCAAAGATAGTGGATAAATCATCGGTTTAACGATTTCAAATTTTCCTTTATCATTAAAAACCGTTAAATCATCCATATATTCTGCAGTGGGAGCATAAGTAATCATCATTTTATAAGCTATACCAAGAATACTAATTCTGATGAAGGCTAGAAACTGCAGTGTTTGAATGAACTGAACCTGAAA
The DNA here is from genome assembly GCA_030248195.1 of Trissonchulus latispiculum. NCBI lineage: Eukaryota > Metazoa > Nematoda > Enoplea > Enoplida > Ironidae > Trissonchulus > Trissonchulus latispiculum. The sequence continues at coordinate 73,043 of JASAND010017963.1, forward strand.
CTGGAACTCCGCCTGAAACTGAAACTGAAACTTTGTGATCCCGACTGAAACTTAAACTGAAACTGAAACAATTTTTGGAGGTCACCTAAAACTGAAACTGAAGTTATCTTGAACCTCCGACCATAAAACTGAAACTGAAGCTAAAACGGTTTACTGAAACAACACTACTACACCGAACCTGTAACTCAACAAACAAAAATAAAGTCCTATCCTAAACGCGGGTCGTAGTAACTGACCCCTCGTTTCATCAGCTTGTTCAGTGTATGTTTCATTTGAGGCACGTCTTGGCAAGAAGAACCAGCGCTTATGTACACGCGACCACTGGCCAGACTCATGAATCATGTAGCCTAAACAAGACAAAAAAGGTAAACAAAGACCGAACATATTGAAGTTTGAACAAACAAGACCTACATAAAGTTCAAATCAACAAGATTAGCAAAGGAATAACAAGAGTACAAGCAAGACAGAAAAAACTGCTTGTGTAAGACAGCTATTAAAAATATTCTAACCGCACCCTTTCTGTTATTTTTCAATTATAGAGCCCTAGGTTTGCATTACCTGGATAATAAATACCAGCAGCTGCCCTTAGATCAATGTAGACCTTAGTCCAGTCTACATGCTTCACCTGGCCGGTGGGCGACACCACTTTAATCCACATGGGATTAAAATTCTGAAGAACACCTGAGGTTGTGGTCCACTCTTTACCTAAAAAGTGTGACCAGAGCATCATAATAATTGATTAGTATTAAGTACTGCAGGATTATAACGCTATACATTGGGAAAAGGAAACAGGCAAAAAGTCAACTTCAGACCATGGAAAACCCCAATTTTGGGCTCACGTATTATACTAAATGTGAATGAACCGGCCTTTGTCTCAAGAGCACGTGACGGAATAAATTCTACAGTTTAATATCATCCCAGGACCTGGTGTTATAAAAATGGAGTTAAGGATAACCCGGACGGAAAGGAAGAAAGGACAGAATTCAAACACACACAAACACAACTTAGTATTCAGATTCGCGACTTCATCACACGCACTCAAAGAATCAAAGAACTACTGATGGTTGAATTATACCTAAGATGTAGAGCTCACCTAGACCACCCACATAAAGATGTCCCTCTTTAACGGTCATCCATTCAGCCTTGAATCCTTTGGTCTCATTCCCTGGGCCGTCTGTCAGAAGCACCCATGGAACACTATGTTTGGCACTTTCAATCCTAAATAAGGGTAACAAACAACAACAGTGCAAAAGTAAAAAGCTGGAATAAGGTGTGAGACCTTACACTAAGGCATTGCTAGCCAACAGCTGGTTTATGCTGGTTCTTACTTACGGCAGCCCAAACATGAAATTTGAAGCTTTCCAAACAAATGTACCATTCACCCAAGATATTCGTGGAAGAGAAGGAACTGCAATTCATTAACGATATTCGTTTCAAGATGATACTTCATACATTTAGTCAGAGATTTTGTACATTTAGTCAGAGAAATTAACACTACAGGCAAAGGGAATATGGGGATGCGCATGGACAGCCTGGACAAGGAACAAGTCCTACAGCCGTCAGAGGCCTAAAAATTATTTTTTTGAACAAAATTGCAATTTTATTACTACTGACATTAATTTTTGCAACAATTTAGACTAAATTATACTCAAGGCACAAGCCCCCAAGAAGATTTCAGTCCAAGTACAAGCCCCCTCAAAATGCTCTTGGAACAAGCTCCCTCCCAGGATGCCACCGATAGGACAGTCCCTTCTGAATGTTGTCTCATCAGCAAAGCAATTACATTACTCGATTTCTTGGACTCTTCCAAACATTAGTACGGATATACCGCTCAATATTAACAAGAGACTGACCGATATAAGACACCGGTACGATCATCAACAGTGAGCAAATGACCATCAAATATCTTCAGATCCGACAATTCCATGGATCTTCCGCCCTGAGCTAGACTGGACATCAGGCGATGAGTGACATTATCCCATCGAATCTACAAAAAACCTCAAGATAGAACCATCAATGAATAATTTGAAAAGGACTCACCCATCTATCCAAACCCTTCTGGGCTTATTCTAGTGGGGGGGGGGCCTCCCATAAACACCCTTCCCCCAAAAATCGTTCCCCCCCAAAATCGTCCCCCACCAAAAAAGTGGGTGCCCCTTTTGGTACCAACTTTTGCCGTGAAGAAATCGCTCAGAAGGCCAAATTTTCACAATTTTTTCGGCTTCGCCGGAGATTTTTAGTCGATTTTTGCCTACTTAAGCACTATTTTTGCACTAAAAACGAACTTTTTTGGAGATTACTATAAAAATAAGGCAACTTTTAGCATGTTTTTAGAAAAATTTTGAAAAATTTTCGCCCCCTCCAAGAATGATTCGCCCTCAGAGGGCCCCCCAAAAGACCCCCCCCCCAAGAAAAATTCCCTAGAGTAAGCCCAGCCCTCTAAAACCACAGTGATTCCTACGCATTTATGTCGGTAAGACATGTTGTAAAGTTAATTCTTCAAAGATGCGACAAGTTTTAACTGTACACCTGTACCTGTCCGATTATTTAAAGCATAACTAAGTTCAAATTCACAAATAAGTCAACTCTACAAGCATGTATATGTTATACGCCCGTTTTAACAATTTTGTTATTCTGTACGTGTATACGTTCTCTCTCCACTACACTTGGGTCATCCTACTTTCTCCGCTACCGCGGTTTTAGCTTTAGTACATACTCTGGCACACACACGTATTATATATACCTGTACATCACTAAGATCACGACTAAGCCTAAGGGTGCCATATCTCATATAGCTGAACCACGTGTTCTTTTCGGTCTCTGATTTGCTAGCGTGATCCAGGTCAGTTATGATGGCTATTGAATAGGTCGTTCCGTGAGAATCACGTATAGGACGGCTCAATGGATACGTATCATTATAGGGATATTTAATACCACTGTAGGTATAGACATCCTAAAAAGTTTACAAATGAAAATCATTCATCATATATATAACTTTTAGTAGTTGGCTTATAACACTGAGAAAATTGGGCGCAACCACCGAAAATCGTTGACAATTGATCGGGGTGGGAATATGCAGATCGGGAACGTTCTTTCTAGTGTTTAACAATTGACTAATCTTATGATCAATTGATTTCGAAACAGCTGAGCTTAGGACAGTTTCTAAGGCTATAGCAGTACAAAAAATATCCTTAACATATGTAGATACCGTACGCAGGCGCGTAGCCGGGCGGGAGGGGGGGGGAATGGGGGAATCCCCCCGAAACTGTGGACCCTCAGGAATTTTTTTCCTGCCATGTGCAAAACGCCCATTTTTAAAAAAATTTTGGCGCCATCCGTGCGTAAGTGTATCGTACCATCATAATAAGTGTATCGCACCGCGATGAGTTCCAAATACCCCATTTGGTGTATTTTGACCATCTTCTTTATTTGGATGCATGAACACATGTTGGGCCATAAGTATTTTTTCATTTCAAAGTACGCTCTGAAAAAATTCCACGAAGGCCACGAAACAAAAAATATCTCAGCTTCTGGGGGGGGGGGGCTCCACCCCCATAACCACGAAAAAGTTTTGCATTCCCCCTCCATAAAATTTATTCTGGATATGCTAGTGACCGTACACAAGAAAGTAAAATGCTCCCCCGGAGCGTGGAAAAGTAATATGGGTGGATGTGGTGAGGTTGCGAAATCAAGAGAGGACTAGCTTTGAAAATGGTTAATATGGGGCTAGGTTCTAAAAGAAAGGAGGACTAGGTTGTGGGCGAACTAATATGGGCACAGCGTCGCCGAACAACCCATTCGCGGGCTGTAAATATTATACATTCATCGATATCAGTGTCTAGACTTTAAATTATAGCTCCAGACTCTAAAAAATTAGATGATATATAAACTATATCCGCCTATTCGTACTTCCGTGTATTATATAGTCAGACTCTTCCTTCGAGAAAGTCTAAGCTTACTGTTCATTTTATGCATTTATATAGACAGCATATTTAAAGAATACTTTTATAGCTATTGTCCTTGACTGCAACCCTGCCGGATTGAACCAATAGCTTTACCGCCATATCCCGTGTTTCTGTCCGATATATACTTGTCATAGTCCAACTAAATTTAAGGTATAAGCCTAAAACTGCCCAGGCAAACAACTACTATACCTCGCAGATTACCTACTCAACATTTGTTACTCTAATGTTGACCGTTCTATATATATGTGACAAACGCTGAAGCGAAGCGTGCAAGCCCGCGAATATGGGTTGTTCGGCGACGCTGTGCCCATATTAGTTCGCCCACAACCTAGTCCTCCTTTCTTTTAGAACCTAGCCCCATATTAAGCATTTTCAAAGCTAGTCCTCTCTTGACTTCGCAACCTCACCACATCCACCCATATTACTTTTCCATGCTCCGGAGGAGCATATTACTTTCTTGTCCTCTTAGCACTTTAAAGATTCTCTGACAATATTCCAATGTTGTTAAACATTGGCCTTAAAGATTAGCTCGTATGACGAGGCCGAGGGAGAATTGGCAAGGGGAGGCCTCTATGAACGAACTTCCCAATCAAAAAAGTGCATCCTCTTTGGTACAAATTTTGCAGTGAAAAAATCAGAAAGCGAAATTTTCATAAATTTTCTTGTTTAACTTAACTAGTTTAATTAGACGGCATAGCTTAATTTTCCGGCTTAATGATGGATGCCTTTCCTTCCAGTGAGATTAATGAGTAAGAAGGAGCCGAGCATCCCGCAGGGTACTTACAGTACACAGGACTATAGGGCCACTTTCGTGGGGGTTTGCCAATGGTCAGGAGGCCGTAGTGACCACTGGTCACTTCCATCGGTTTCGGCAATATGCCCATTAAAACGAGCGTTGTCGATTTATTATATAAAAACATCCGCAACTAAAACCCCGAAAAACTAAGTTTTAGGGAGTTTGACCACTGGTCTGTAGACTACCTAGTTCGTAGTGACCATCGGGCAATTCCGTCAGATCTGAAAATGTGCTCATTGAGACGAGCGTAAAAAAACGCCGAAAAATAGGCCATTTGACCAGTGGTCAATAGGGCCCCGAGGCCATAGTGACCAATGGTCACTTCCATCGGTTTTCCATCGGCCATACCACATCAACTGGTAGCGAAAATGCTCTAAATTAATTCCTGGGAGAGTCTTAATTGCAAAAATTCTTCAACTTCTGGGACCCCCCGCGTTGATTCTTTCTCTAGATCCTAATGTTTCACACATTAATGTCGGCTTTAAAGATGCAAAATTTGAAAAACAGGTGGAAAATGTGTTAATGGTGTGTAGTTATGGTTAAATAGTTAAATATTGGTTACACATTAAAATAATGTTTAAAATACTTATTAAATTGTTTAAAAATTAATTTTATTTTTGACGCAGTGACCCCAGTTCCTGACGCAATAAAATTTTTCCTGACGCAGCATTGGCGCAAATCGTGAAACCAAAAAAACCCTGTGCTCATTGAAACGAGCGTAGTCGATTTACTACATATGCCCCAACCAAAACGCCGAAAAACGCTGTTTTAGGCCATTTGACCAGTGGTCAATAGGGCCCCAAGGCCGTAGTGACCAGTGGTCACTTCCATCGGTTTCGGCAATATGCTCATTGAAACGAGCAATGTCGATTTACTACATATGCCCCAACCAAAACGCCGAAAAACGCTGTTTCAGGCCATTTGACCAGTGGTCACTAGGGCCCCAAGGCCGTAGTGACCAGTGGTCACTTCCATCAGTTTCGGCAATATGCTCATTGAAACGAGCGTAGTCGATTTACTACATATGCCCCAACGCCGAAAAACGCTGTTTATAGTGAGTCTTCCCAACTTTGACCCTTGGCGAGGAACCACGGGAGCCATGCTGACCAGTGGTCACTTCGGGCGGTATCGGCAGTATGCTCATCGTTTTCAGCGACCCCGATTTACTATGTTTGGGTACCACCCCAAGGCCGAAAAACGCCATTTTTAGTGACTTTTAGCTAGGCCATTTCTAGTAAAAGTGGGACTTAGAAACTTTTCGCCAAAACAGGTGAAATAATGCAAAGTTTGGGCCTATCTCCTGAAAGCTGCAGAGCGAAATTAAAAAATCCCCCTCGTTACTTTGTGTGCATTGGCCGAAATATTCAAATAAAATAAACCAAACCGATCTAGCTGCTAGCCTGTGAAAAAAAGTCCACCACAACCGAAGTGCCAAAATAGCGAAAGTCCGACTTTGGGGCCTTGGCAGTTGGCACAGAGCCAAAATTGGCCAGGTGCCAAAATGACCAAAAAAGGTAGCATGGGGGGATACTGTCTACCAACATATAACAGTAGTATTGGACAAAAATGCCCATAACGTTCCAACACTTCGCTAGAAAATGCACTTCCGAAAAGCGTTATTCACCTAGAAAAAAAACCAAACGCAAACTAACTGTTGCCAAGTGCAAAAACTTGAAGTTTCGAATTCGAACCAAAAGTATGGTGATACTTGTAGTACTACTCGAGTACTTTACGATGGTAACATTTTTACCCCTCCCGAACCTCTAATTAGCTGGCACCAGGCCAACACGGTCTCCAGGGGGCCGCGCAAACGCCTTTACACCCATATTATGTAGGGGCGCTCTACATAATACCTGTACACAACCACAGTCTTTATTGGAATGAAAACTGGCCAGCAGTAGAATAAAGAAAATCAGAAGGACAAACATAATCAAAGACATGAGGCGAATCAAACTACGGGCATTCCAATTACCAGCAAAGACGCCCGGCTTATTCACCCTGTATGATGTTGGTCTACGAAAAGAAACAACAATTAACAGTATATAATTTTTGTATTACTGAAAAAAGTTTGAAGTGAACAGCTATCAGTAGAGGCCGAACCGCGGGCCATAATGCAGGCCTCTAGTACTCAGCAAACAAACAAAATAAAGTGTGTGATTTTTCACAAAAAATCAAAGAAATAAGCATAAGAAAAACGTTCAAAAAATATCCGGACGGAAGAACTGTAACTGTGCCAGCCAGACTTTTTTATCAAATTTTAACGAAATATAGATAAGTTAAATGCAGTGCAAAAGCATTACATATAACAAAAACTGCCAAACTTATCAAACACAGAAGAAACTTCACGTGCAGCAGTTAAAAACTGGAATTTATATATAAGCGCACTGCAAGAGTTGTATGTTTTGTGTATGCCTGCAACAATTGTAAAGCTTTTTCGACAACGCTGGCAGGGCTTCTGACAGAAGCTGCCTAAAAGAACTTGTCAACTTCGAATAACTCAAAGCTTTCATTTTTTTTAGTTAACAGGTTCTGACGATAAGAATAAAATTGAGGCAAAACTCAAGATTACATAACATTACGTATTTGTGCTTTCATGACTTTGCAATAATTATAAGCACAAGTAATTAGAAAGAAATACTAAACGAAAACGACAAAATCACCAGCCGTTAATCTGTGGGAAAACCAACATAGCAGGGAATCCTAATTTTCACTCTTATTAACAGCTTTACAGTAATTTATAAAGTGACAGTCAATGAAAAGGATACACAACATATATATACATAATTACGTAGTGAATTATATACCTTCTGACAGCAGAAGCCCAATCTTTCATAAAGGTGATATGTGGTAGACCGAGACCACTCTCAGTGCTGGAGTCGCTGAGCCCTCCTTGCTGACTAGGAGATTCGTTGAGCAAGGGCCGGCTAAGCTCAAGGCTTACATCCCCACCGCGAAGTCTATGGGAAAAAGGTGACGCTCTACTAGAGAAATCCAGACCTATATCCTCTAGAAACAAACAATATTTGGATGTGGTAAAATTTCAACAAAGATCCTGTGTGAAACGAAAATAAAGCTTCGTCAAAACACCAACAATGAATATATAACACATGTTGTTGTTGTTATTGCCGGGCCACACAGCCAAGAGGCTATATGAGGGCGCTAACCTTTGTCTATCCCCATCAGTCATAGCTAATATGACTCTCGCTACGTCGCCTAAATGCTGTCCCACAATGGGAAGCTGGAGCAGACACCTTGTTGGCCTTTTGGCTCCGGTAGTAAGACATGCATTCATATGCAAGGTAGAGGAGCACAGCATCTTTCCACACTCCAAGCCCCTAACGCAGATGGGCTGGGATCAGAGACAAACCCGGAAAGTTGTGTGATCCATTTTGACTACATGACCCGTTTGCACCCAACACTCCCACACAGGAGGTAGGCGGAACACATTGCAGAAGTGCAGGTATATATCCCAAGGAGGGTACCTTCCACCGGGAACTCCACGCTTGACGATAAGTGGATTAAGGATTCTTTAGCATGCGCTGCCCCCAGCAAGGAAGCACACGGGCCCACCAATTTAACGCCTCATCCGACCGGCGGAGAAGTGACCTAAGTTTCTTGCTCAAGGAAACAATGTAAGTCATTATGGCTAAGGTGGGAATCGAACATCAAACCTTTCGATACTAAGTTCAACGCCTGAGCCATTCAGCCACACGGTCACTATGATTGACACATACTGCACGTTAATGCAGCGCGGGGGCTTTATTTCTTTAAAGATTAAAATGGTCGGATTAAATGGATTAAAAATAAACCGGATTAAAATTTTAATAGTTATTTCTTATTGGATTATAGGTATTATATATAGCTACAACTATATATATATATGTATGTGTATATATATATATATCTATGTATCTATGTATATATATCTATCTATGTATATATAGCTTATAGCCATTATTGGATTAAATGGATTAAACAGATTAAAATGATATAACTCGTTTAATCCGGTGGTTTTTAATCCACGGCTTAAACTAGTTATTTATAATACGCTTAATCCCCATTAAAGAAACAGCTATTAAAACTAGCTGAAAATACACAAGACGGATTAAACGGATTAAAATTAATCTGTAAAGACACAGCGATTAAAGGGGGGGGGGGAGGTCGCCGGGTCGGGTACCAAATTTATTATCACCGATTTCGCTCATTTTTGGGTATAATATATACCCCATATGTGTCCAAAAACAAGACAGATTTTTAGAGTCCAATGTTAATTCAGTTAAGAGATATTGTAGTTCAAATCCCTGCCATTTAGTATTTACGCCAGAATGCCTCGCTGGGCTTCGAAGTCGTGTGTACACATAGGACGACAAAAGACTACGGCATAGCCAATACATCAAATTAAAGCATCTATCTGTGGCTATTTAATGCTGTACAAATGATAACGATACGCCAAGTAGCTGGCAAGTAACGGTGCTTGAAAGATTTGCTCAAGCTAATCCCGACTGTAATTTACTTCAAACCTTAACGCGCTGTAACGTTCTCACACTGCTTTGTAGAGACTTGGTGCAAGAAGATAAAATGTTCAGGACATCAAGAGCTTTAATTTGATATAAAGTCTGGCTATATTTGGAAAATTTTAAAAATTCGCCATTATTTGCTGTAAGCCTACGTCATCGCAATGAGGCATGCATCCACAGTTAACCACCAGCAATTGTAGTCAAACTTAGCACACATCTTCACACGCATCATATGTGCAAAATTTTACTTAACATTTAGTTAGCTATCGCAGTTAAGGTTCCAAACAGTCTGCGGTTTTCTGTGCCAGCAAATACAAACTATATTTTCGTTGACACGAAACCCTATTCCTAAAAGCATAAAGCATTTTTAGAAAATTGTTACATCATGAAGTGTTCAGCTAAACCAGCTATGGAAATTTCAACAGTTGTTCATTCTTAGAAGTTCCAGTGGAAACTGCAGGAATTAGATACAACAGGTGCAGGAAATATACAGGTTTTGTCATGGTAATGTCTCCAGGACAGTTTCTTTCCTTTCAGTGGAGATACTTTAGTACAATTGACTATATACAAGTTAGACCAGTACTTATTACAAAAGAAACCTGTAGTTTCTAATGGTTTAAGGTCGCGCTTCCCTTACATTCAGTCCGATTTGCAAATGAATAACTTACGCAATACTGAGAGTTATGAATTGAGCACATATCAATTGAAGTTCTACATCTTCTCCGTCGATTGGTGACATTGAAACGTGTCTGTCTACCTAGTTTGTATAGGGTTGTGCCGTTAAGAAATTTCTCGGGCCGGGCTCGGGCTCGGGCCAACCAACCTCCTCGGGCCGGGCTTCGGGCCGGGCTGGTCCGGCCCGAGCCCGGCCCGAAGCCCGAGGCCCGCTTCACGGCCCGAGCCCGAAGCCCGATTCACGGCCCGAGCGGCCCGAGGAGCCCGAGCGGCCCGAAGAGCCCGAACGGCCCGAGCGGCCCGAGTGCGGCTCGAGCAGCCCAAGTGGCCCAAATATAGCCCGACAGGTGCGGAGAGGCCCAAAAATGGCTCAAATTACATCCAGTTTGCCGAGCAGTTTTATTACCTATGTATTACGCATCGGTAAACACAAAATGAAATTTCATGGTTCGATTAGCTGTCACTTCAGTGCAACATTAGCTATTGTTAGAAGCTTTTCATTTCATAATTTTCAGATAATGCTCTGAGCATTAATTTGTGACCACACACTGGAGCTATAAAGTTTATGTATCTTGTAGATTGTAAGTAAGATTTTCGGTTAAGTATTGAATCTTCCAAAAAAAATAAAAATAAATCATCACACAGCTTACATTTAGCAAATTTAAACACATAATTGACCACTGACTAAAAAGTGGAAAGTTGGCAAAGCTTTACTTGTTAGCTTCCTTGTACCAAACCAGGGGTTGTCTCGTAGCAGAGTACCAAAATAGTTACTTTTGTATCATACAAATGTTTGTTAGAAGACAATTTGCCGCTAACTAATCCATAACTTTTTGCAGAATGCAGGTAGAGAAAACCTCTATAAAGTTTAGCATTTCGCAATCTGCTTGCTAATTTGGATAGTAGAATTATGTTCTAAACTTGTGTATATATAGTTTGCATCAAATGTATCAATTCATGTCAAGAAAATGTATCAATTCAAATATGTATGCATGTATGCGTATTGCGTGTATAAGCACCGAAGAAGACAAAACAGTGTGTGAACAAAGGAAGCCACGCCACAAGTCGCAACGAAAAAAATCAATATTTTTCAGCAATGACAAACTACTCAAATAGCCCGGAAAGCCCGATAGGCCCGAGCGGCCCGATAGGCCCGAGCGGCCCGAGTGGCCCGAATGGCCCGAACGGCCCGAGTGGCCCGAACGGCCCGAGTCGGGCCGGGCTCAACCGAGAACTCGGGCCGGGCTCGGGCCGGGCCGTCTCATTAAAAAACTCGGGCCGGGCCGGTATCGGGCCAGCCCGAGCCCGAGCCCGGCCCGAGCCCGAAGCCCGCTTCACGGCCCTGGCACAACCCTAAGTTTGTATTGGTTGCAAATTTACCAAGCGTAGCCACAATTAATGACCAAAATTTATGAAAAAGTTTTACGCAAAAACAAAATGGTCGTATCCATTGGTTTCGGAGATAATTTGTGAGGGACGGTTTTTTTGATTTTGTCAAAATGTCGTTTCAGTATATATGCAGAAATTGAGCATTTTTTCAAATTTCACGTTTTAGCCAACTTTGAAAAATCATTGCTCTTGACTGGAGTCTCACAGCACAAAATAAAAAATCGACCCGGGCAAATTGTCCGAAGAAGCAGCGTGCAAAATACTGTTCAGATCCACCCATTGGTTGTGGAGCAATCTTCGGTCAAAGCTTTTTGGCCGCCATTTGACAAATCATTTATTCCGCCAGAACTTTAGACTGATTTAGTGTACAGGGCTCCAATTTAGCCCAACTTGTGCAACTTTCGAAGCTCTTTGAGTATAAACTTATCAATGACAGCGGTCTGCAGCTGTACCAATTCGACAAAATTTGTTTTCAGCAAAAGCACGTCAAACACAATCAAATTTTCGAACAAAAATTCTTCAAAAATTCACTGTTGAAAAACAATGAAGGCTAGAGACTATGTCTAAAAGCTGTAGAGAACATAAGCTATAAAATGATCATAGTAGCTGGTCATAATTTTCTGCGTACAGTTCTAGAAATTCAAATTTCTGTTTCTCACTGTACATGTATGTTATCATTTTTGGCTGGTGCTTTTTCAGGAAGTTTATCATCATACCCGATGTATTTTCTGAGTTTGTCGACAAAAATCTGGTAGCGGCAGCTCCGCCCTGCACAACTCTTGTCAAAATATATACAGGCATGTTAGTACAAAAAACTCTTCTAAATGTCACTACTTGAAGCTTTGGAAGAAAATACAAATTACTATTACCGAAAACTGACCGCACAGACTCGTTTCAGGGTATTTTAATTTTGAAGACATTTTTTTCAGGGAGGTTTTTTGCAAGAGTATTTTTGGCCCATTATCAGGAAAAACTCACAAATGCCTGGATTTAGGATAAAATGGACATTGTTAGGAAAAAATCACTGGGCAAAACCGGGGAAATTTTAGTTTCTTACGAAAAAATTGGGCAGCCACAGATCCAGTCCACAATAATAATTTACCTACCAAACAGCTAGAGAGTAGGCTTTCCCCTAACTAAGAACTTTAACCTTCGGAAGATGCTCAATATTCTATTCTAACAGTGAATATATCCAAACTAAGGGGACGCTAACTCCTTATCCGAACAGAACAAGCTTTTACTTATTTCACGTTTAACCACCACACAGCTCACCCTCAGCAAAAATCGGCACTACTACTTATTAGAGGACTACAAGCTGCGATATGGACTAAAGAGCTGAAGCAAGAACTGAAACCGAAAATGGGGGAGATAGAACTTACTAGACATTACTAGACAAGGCATTACTGCAGGGTTACAGTGGGAATTCCAAAATTTTTGGTAATTGATATCTTTTAATTTTCCGAAATCTAACACTAACTTATCCGTTTTCGCAAAATTTTGCTGCTTTTTTATCCTAAGAAGAGATGCCCTAACTGCAAAGGCCCCCCTGGCGCAGCTGCTGCCTAGGTAACCAGCAATAGACAAGTGAGACTACACGGAAAATGATCTGCTTCCGACCACACAATATCTAAGCAGCAGGTAACCAATTTCCTACACAACTTTTCACAAAAGGAAAATATTTATTGGAACAACAAAAGCAGCAACAAGAAAAACAAGTATAATATTAAACAACAATAAACAATTCCTCATCTAAAATGTCCAAAATAATATTACAAATTCCTAACACAGTTCAAAGATCAAACTATATTTTCTTCAGGTCGCAATGCATGTACGTATGTATGCTATAATTATTGGAGGATATTACTCGGCCAGAATAGAACCTTAATCTGTCAAAAATGGGTCAATTAAAAACGTATTTATCACTAAACTCGCTCCCAAAATCAATAAAAATAGATGTGTCCAATCCAAGCTAAACTGCAACAGACATATTCGAAGAATAACTATTTAGTCGCTCTCTTCTTCACTAGTGTCAACCAGGACTCCTTTTTTAGCTCTACGCTTGGTGAGGACCAAGTCTTTCTGAATAGGAGCAATCACAGCACCACGTTTGGCCAACACTGAAGGCTGAACCAGTTTCTTGTGTACCAGGGACGGGTTCCATTCAGGTCCAAGGGGCTGACGAATGCTGGCTTCATAGTCCTCCACAGAGGTGAATGGAAACGGAACATCATCAACCTGAAAAACAGCAAATTATGGTAAATTTATATCAGGCAAAACGTATAACAAGATGCCAGTCACCTCACCTTGGATTGAATTACGACGACGAATCTAAGGCTAACGAAATTCCTGAATCAAATATGGACCAAGAGTGAGAGAGCAAAAAAGTTGTGCCTCCGCTTGCTGAATGTAATACGCCACGCACCCGTATTGTCCGAGATTTGACTAATGTAATATATTATTATAATCAATTTGGCGTAGCATAATATCGTAAATCATATCATAGTAGGCGTAAATATGGTGTAGTTGGAAGCCAAAAGCAGAACTATGGGACATCAGCTCCGATCGAAACATCAACAGTGGAACACAAATATCAACGTAAACAAACCGCAAACGCAGACGACGTCAAAGGAAACAAGGTTTGACTGACACTGTGACATACTTGAAATTTCTTAATAGAGCGATTTTCTGTTTCAGAAATGATGACTCCAGGTAAAAATCTGTCTTTTCTCGGTGGTGCCGGCGCAGCTTTCAAGATAAGTCTGAAAATAAAGCAACATAAGAAATAGTACTAGACGACTGAAATCTTTATATCCATTTATATAGAAAGGGAAGATCAAAACCAGATTTTCCCGAATTTACCAACTGATACTTTCCGAAACAAAAAGGTTTGGGATGGAGATGAACCTGTGTAGAATATTTCAGCATTGGATGGATAAGAAATGAAACTTTACCAATTCTACAATACGAAATAACCAAACTGTGGCAAGAAAAACTTTCACAATACCGTCGAGGTGGCTTTTTCTTCCCAGGCTTAATGTCCGGTCCAGCCCAACTACCCCAACCGGGTAATGTCAGGTCAATATCCTTGGGTTTATCCCTATCTTCAATTGCTGCCTTTTCAGCTGCAAAGTCAGCCATGACATCATCTTCTGCAAACGCTTCCGCAATCAATTCTGCATTGCTGTTGTCACCTGAAAAAAGCAGTCGACAAAAATGATCACACAGATTGGTAACCACGGTCTTTTTGCGTAAAATACTGCGTATTTACGCAGTCGAGCTTAAAAATACGCAGTCAAAAACAAAAATACGCACCAAAATACGCAGCCGAAAATTCGGTAGCAAGAATTTCCAGAGTGCTCTAAATTAATTTCTTGAGACAATTCAACGTAGTTTGGGCTCTGTCTTCTTCTGGGGGGCTCCGCCCCCCAGACCCCCCACTTACCTCTTCGCTTCTACATTGATCCTTCCGTCTGCAGTTGCTTCTAAGCACACGTATAAATATATATAATACATGCGTTGTTTTTGTTTCTATTTTGATTTGACATAGTAAACTAAAATCTTATCTGTTCTAAGACTCTATTTGTTCCATTCCTAAACTCTATTTGTCTAGCAAACAATTAACTTTACTATTAAATTGCTCCAGGCAGAGAATTCAAAGTTTTAAAAGCAAATTTAATCCAAAATTTAAAATTTTTTCAACTTCTGGGGGGCAGATTTAATCCAAAATTTAAAATTTTTTTCAACTTCTGGGGGGCTGCGCCCCCCAGACCCCCTGCGTATCTATTTCGCATCAAATATTCATACTTTTACACCATAGTTCAATCGGAACGCAACGTAAAATAAAGCTAAGACATTAAAGGTTGTTTAAAAACTCTTGAAAACGAATTAATTCGACGCTAAATGCGTTTATAGCGTTTATAACGTTGAGAAGCGATTTTTGTAATTTTACGCAGTTGAAAATAAAAATACGCACTCGAAAACAAAAATACGCAAAATTTACGCAGGTCCGATTTTCAAAAAAACCCTGTTGGTAACGCAGTCAGTGTATCAGTGATTTCTGCAAATAAAATGTGAAGATGAACACAGATTATTTAGCCAATTGTATCGCGTACAAATTCGCCTAGCCCGCGTTTTAATTTCATTTCTTTTGCTTTTTCCTGGTAAAAACGCTAGATTTAAAGAACAGCATGAGTCCGTCCAATAGCAACATGAAAATTTAGATCAGTACGCTAAACATCTTCTAAATGTCAACTTTGTAACTCTTTACGGAATTAAGAAAAAAATGGATATTATACCGGGTTGTTCTTCTTCAAGTCTTTCAATCAGCGCAGTCGGTACTCCTAAAATCGGGCGCGATGAGTTGGGCTCTAAACTGAACGGTTGGCTAGGCGGTGTCGTGAGATCAGAATCAACACTAGTATCGGGGACATTCCGGGTTATACTATTGTCTTTAATTTTTCCGGAAATCCGGAAAGCTTCAACCAACCCGGAAGCGTCTTCCTCCTCCTCCGAAATCTCAGAATCCTGGTCCCGACGAACAGATTCTTCAGCTACGATAGCCTGATCAAATAAAGCGTCAATATCCACATCTTTCAGTTTCGAAGACTTCGTCACCCTTTTGAGCCTTTGCAGCTTCTTAAGCATTTTCGGTGATTCCGGTAACACAGGGTCATCGGTTTTATTTTGTAGAATTTCACTTCGTTTCTTTCTTTTCTTTGGCTTTTCATCTTGTATTTCTTGATCATTCGGTTCTTGTGAGCTAGTGCCAGGCTGAGCCAGAAAATTCATCTCAACAGTTTCTTGATCTGCATTTTTATCACAGGAATCTAATTTAGGCAATTTTTGCTTTTTGCGTCGTTTGCGTTCTACAATTCCCTCCCCACTACAAACATCCAGATTAGTACCAGCCACAAGAGTAACTTCTTCAGCAGTTTGAACATTCTCTAACTCAGTAGACTTTTCCTCTCCGTCATGTCTCGGCTTAGTCGATTCTTTTACATCATCAGCAACAGCAACCCGTTCCACACTACCCCCAGCGATGGGCTGTTGCTGCCCATTTCTCAGAGCTGACAGCGTTGCAGAGTCAACCAGCTTGGCGCCAGCCAGACCAGAACGCATCTCGGCTAGCTGGGATCTCAGCCAAGGGTTGCGACTGATGGCTGCATCTCGAAACTCCGCAGCATCTTTCTCAGTTGACGCGGTGCCGGGCAGTTGTCCTCCGGCGGCAGCAGTGTTCAACAAAATGTCGTCTTCATCGGAGGAGGAACTCTCCTCTACTACCGGGTTCTGCTTTTCCCTCAACTCTTTGCCCAGACGCAGCTGCTCCTGGAACGCTTCACGAACCTAAAATACAGAAACAGAAGACTGCTCTATAAAAAGTTAGATGGGGTGAATGATGTTTCAACTGACACATAATTAACCATAACAATTTGACCTGAAGTTTCTTTTTACGCGGCCGAGGGAGCTGACTTGGAAACCTACAAGATTCTGGGCCGCCAATAACGCTCCTATGGGGAAATAACGGAGACTACAGCGCACAGTGTACAATTACAATACAAAGGTACAAAAAAAAGGCTAATTTCTGCGGGTGAGCAAGCTGTGGTTTATTCTTTCTTCACCTGGTTCCAGAAACTTTTAGAGTAGCCAGTTTGCAAGTCTCGGTTGCAACTGAGATAAAAGAAAACGCTGAAACTGGTCTATCCATCCATTGCAGACAATGTATACGTACGTATATTGCTAACTCTGTATGAACCAAAAGAAACCACACATCAAGAAAATGAGGGAAAGCAAAGTAAAGGAAAAAGAAATCACGCAGTCATGCCTTTGGATCGCGAAATCCGGCCTTTCTCATTTGTTTTGACCATTTGCCGGTTCCACGATGTTTCAACGTCATTCGCTCCTAAAACAAGACAATCCCCATACTCCGATGAGCAAAGTTCTTTAAAATAAGAAAAACAAATCGTTTTTAACGGCAAAAAGCAAGGTAAATGACCAGCTAAGTTGCAGTAAAAGAATAACACCAACAAATCATATTACGCACACCTAACAAAGGAATTGGGATAGGATAAGGGCGGCCTGACTAATGAGTAAATCATTAATACAGAGTCAGATTAAGTCAGAATGGATAGCTCGTTAGCATGTTTTCACATAGTGAGAGTTTAACAAGTTTGAGCTAACCAACGAAGATGTGAACCTGAGCATATAAGCCATAAGCTATGTTCAATCCTATCACATAACATCTATCAAATCTACCTAAATGTTGTATACAAACTTTTATTCTATCAACTTCCAACAAATCCAGTTTTTTCTGGGCAGCCTCAGGATCCTTCGTTTTCAACTCTTCAAACTCTTTCAAGGCTGCTCGACGACTTTGCTTCTTAAGAATTTTGTGATATCTAAAACAGCAATCATACGAACCCTACATGGAGCGAAAAACCAAACAATGACAAAAAACTAGCGTTCTAGTAGAGCAGAACCCAAAGTCCACATAAACCGTTAGCTTTCGCAAAAAAAGTAAATCAATTCGCTCTAACGAAATAGTTGCTAAAGATAGTAAACCTGCGGAACCTAATTTCTGAAATAATAAAAGAAACAAAATACTACAAAGGCACCGTTTGCTTTTGATCTTGGCCTTCCGCTTTTGTTTAGCTTCTTGATAAGAGATAAGAGCTCGCATCTTTTGAATGGCAGAACGCCTTTCCTTTGCCTGTAACACATTTGGACATACCTACAGACCAGTTACCACCTCCCTACACAAGTGTCAGCAGACTGGGACAAAACAAGAACCGGTAATTGGAAGAGTTGAAGAACGTGGCGGAAACACTCTAAACATTCACCAATCAAGGGTGCAAACCAAGACAAAAGGTTGAACTGTCCAATCTCCCCACTCTCATCAGATATCTGTATGTAGCAGCTTCTATATCAAAGACTGAAATTAGCGGTGCTAACATTCAGCAGGCCAAATACCGTGTTGGAATGAAAAGTAGAAGCTAACTCCTTACGTAACTCTGGATTTTTTTAGGGGGCGGGGCGCTGGGTGCCACCCTCACTTTTTGGGCTTCCCCAACCACTCACTATAAGGTGCCCAGAAAATGCCAAATTTTAAGGATTTTTGGTCAAAATTTTCATAAATTCTCTGGCTTCGCCGGAATTTTTTAGTCAAAAATCGTCTATTTTGGTACTCAAACTCAATCTTTGAGCGCTTTTTAGCACAGTTATAGTAGTACGTATATGTAGAAAACAGGCTATTTTTACTGCATTTTGACAGTTTTGACCACTTTGGATCCTCCCCCACTTTTTGGATTCCCCCCACTCGTGGGGGGCGCCCCCAACTTCCCCACCTCAACTTTTTTTCGCCTAGAAAAAACCCAGGTAACACCTATATACTTGAATTCCGAATGCACATGTACGTACATAGCCATACATACCTCTCGCAAGCTCATCGATTTGACGATTTCCTTTTCTGCTTCAGTTAGCTCAACTTTATTGCTCAGGTTGTGCTTGCTCTCCGCCAAAATCTTTGCCGTCTCAATTTCCAAAGGTGTTCGAGGCTAAACAAAGAACAACATACAAACAAATTATTGAAAAAATATATAGTAAGCAACTAGCTGGAAAAACATCTGTCAGCAACTAAAAGGCAGATAAAAGCACAATGTAAAGACCACTCTAACTGATCCATCCACAAGCTTGTGGATCCAACGACAGAATTGTCAACATGCCTGAATCAATACTACTAATACGTACGTATTGATGCAGGCTACATACGAAATAATAGTACCTGATACTGCTGAACGGCCTCTTCAGCAGATGGAATCTTGTAGGGCACCTGATGCAAAGGAAAGACCAATTGGTCTGCCTAAATTATGATTAAGTGGCATGCTGTAATGATAACAAACTATAGCGCAGCTACGTATACCAGTTCTCACTTGGCTTAGAGCTTACTGTCTGCTAGAAACATCGGACTGAATCTAGGCGGTTCATGCTTTAAAATGTCCTTCCAAAATTATCGATAGTTTAGATAAATTCAATGAAGAAATATACGTAAGCAAATAGATTCGAAAAAATTAGTTATATATACGTATTCGCAGGAGTCTTGCAGCAAAAAAGCTATACAAAGACCCAGAGGTAGACAACAGTAAAAGTTTCATCTTTCGCAATTTTATCTCACTCATCAAATTTTTCGATTTCTGTCAGAAAAATAATATTGCGCTGTTCATCGTGTTATGACACATGTTTACGTTACACACAAACTTTGTCACTATGTCAACGAAAGCTTAGGATCTAAAATCTATATCCAAAATATATATATATATATATATATATATATATATATATATACATACATTGGTATCGAAATATGTACCGCTTTCCAAAAGTTTAATTTCGACTGCAACACAGATTATACATTTCTTTCGTAGCTGTGGGGAGCTCCGGAGCTGAGATACTATAACTCTTCTGAGCTAAATTGAAGTTATAACGTAACCAGTACCAAACGATTTCTGTGAACAACTGAATCCCATGCGGATAACTTCTTTGACGTAGATTCATACGTAACAATTCGTTGAGACTAAAAAGCCAAACTACAGCGTTACGAAACAACGTTCATAAGAAGTATATACAACCGCTGGGATTGGATAAAAACATCAGAGCCAACTTACAAAGAACAATGCCAGAATGGTCACATTAAATAGAGGATTAACAGAAATAGGGTCTTTCCCATTATCCCCCCCATAGCTTCGAAGAAGTACTGAAGATGCACACTTAGACGGATTGAGTTGAAATTTGGTAGGGGTAGGTTTTCGGACCTGCTGATTTCAAAAATGCAAAAATTTTAAAATTTTAGTTTGGTAAGGGGGGGGGGACCAAGAGGAACCGAAAAAATTTTGTCTTCGATTTTGCTGAAAAGATGTATATAGGGATTCTCGGGGTCGTAGAACACGAATCTGAAATCCGTTTTTCGATCCAGATTTAGCCTGATATAAGCGATTTAGTTTAATATAAGCTAAAGTTCTAAGCTTAAGATGTAAGCTTAGCCTGAGCTAACGAAAAGCTGGATCGAAAAACGGATTTCTGATTCGTGTTCTAGGACCCCGAAAACATCTTTTCAGCAAAATCGAAGACAAAAAATTTTTCGGTTCCTCTTGGTCTCCCCTTACCAAACTAAAATTTTAAAACTTTTTTAAATTTTAAAATGTTTGCATTTTTGAAATCAGCAGGTCCGAAACCCTACCCCCCCTACCAAATTTCAACTCAATCCGTCAAAGTGTGCATCTTCAGTACTTCTACGAAGCTATGGCGGGGGGAGATAATGGGAAAGACCCCAGAAATATAGCCAAGGTGTAAAAATGTGGTTAATTCTGAGGTTTACAAAAGTTGTTAAAATCCCTTAAGGTAAAGGTAAAGGTAAAGGTGACCCCTGGAGAATATCTCCATCCCTGCTTCAGGGACAAGGGGTGCCGGTGCTCATCCCCGGATACACAGCCGTAGAGCCAGGAGTGTCACCTCAACTGATGACTGCATCCGTGGAAGGGGGGCCGGCCCTTCAAGGCTTTAAGCCCTACACGGACTCCTGTTACCTTCCCACAATAGTGGTACCCATTTACCGACCAATTAAGGATGGATAGCTGGGTTGGCTAGAGCTCACGGCGAACCATATGTGCTTAGTCCCTTGCTCAAGGGGATTTGTGAAAGCTTTGTGGCAGCGGGGATTCGAACCTCGGACTATCGGATCCGAAGTCGAACGCCTTAACCACTCGGCCGGCACTTCACGCACGGCACCCTTAAATCCCTTAAAATAGCTCTGAAACTACGAATTACCTTTCCGGTCTGCTATATACGTATACATAGCGCAAATTATCTTCTGAACGATCAAAATTGACAACAAATACCATGAAAAGCAGTTGTAAACTCATTGCATCAAAAACTTATCGAAAAATCAATTTCAAAAATCAATTATTGTTATGAAAAAAACAGGTTCGACTTGGACAAAACACTGTCATAATTTTTTCAAATATTTCCTGGGCGCCTACTGGGCATTTTTGAAAAAATAGGAAAAAATATAGGAATTTTTCGCGAAAAGATAGGAAAATACAGGAATTTTTCAAGCAAAAAATAGGAAAATATAGGAATTTTTCAGGCCAATTTTGGTCAAATTTAAGAAAATTTCATCTAGATTTCACCTAGGAATGCAACGGGGCCGCCACTACCGGGGCCCAAACATGAAATGAGAAATTGGGGGTCCAAACAGAAAATTTTCAAAAATTTTCTTGAAAATTTAAAAATTTCAGATATACAAAGGTTACTATCGTTGTTTTCATTCAAATTCGTGGGAAAATAAACGATTTGCAACCCTTCTTGGCTTACGAACTTCAAAATTTTGGCCAAAAAGTGTCAAAAACTTACAAAATTTTGCTAATTTTTGGCCGCGGTCGGGACCGGGGCCTGACTAGTGTTTTTGTTTTGCTCGGACACTTTTGCGCTCTTCTGCGCACTGCCCCAAAATTTTTTGCGCAATTTGTAGAAAAAGTGGGCATAGCCGAAACATTTGTATTTACTATGCGTAATTTAGTTAAAGTTGCGGTTTCGTACATATTAGCATTTGTCTGAAGTTTCTAGAATGTTCAGACTAGGTATGTCATACACAAAAGCCACTAAAAACTGGCGTATGGCCAATGGAAGCATAAACCCACAAACTATATACGCAACGGGGTCCGGGAAAAGGAGCCCCCAGATGCTGAAAAACTCTTCAAAAATCCACGAGCAATTTTTGTGACTTTTCAGTGATTAATTTTAGCAATTTACTTTTTCTGTGTCTGGAAAAAATTGCGCACGCGTGCGCACAAGCCCAAAAGTTTTTGCTAAATTCAGAGAAAAAGTGTGTCACTGCGCACGCTTTTGAGCAAAAAAACACCGGGGGCCGGGGCCGGGGCCAGGCCCGGTGCATCCCTAATTTCACCTAACCTAGTCTTAATCTATGGAACTTGTCTTGGAAATCAAGGGGCATTTCTAAAAAATTGTTAAAAGTTGCGCTACTTTTATTGCATCAATCGATAATGGAAAGGCAAAAATCAACAAAACTTTCTTTAAAAATTACACTTTTTTAAGAAAACAGTGATTTACGTGAAAGTGTAGGAGCGCGCTTAAAGTTTATTCATGACACGAGTGTTTTTCTCGCCGGCGACTTAAGTGCAGGCTTACACTATTTTCCAGAAAAAATGCATGACTACCTAAAATTGTAGAATTTAACCGCGCTTTTCTTATGAACTTGGTAACAAATTCTACCTATACCTATGTACCGATATATGGTATACGCCGCATATATTGTACAAGAACCAAAAATGCTCCTTCGTCGGGTCGTAGAACACGAATCTGAAGTCCGTTTTTCGAGTCAGCATTTCTTTAGCTCAGTATAAGCTTATTTCATCATTTCATTTCTTTCATTTCATCAGATCATTTCTTGAAAAACAAAGAAAAACTCCAGTGCGAAAAAATTTTATTGAAAGAACTTCCGTAGCTCAAACGGTTAAAAATCAATTTGTTAAAATTTGCTTCAGTTCAGGGTTTTCTTTTTGTGTAAAATACTGTGTATTTACACAAAATAAATAAATTTACACAGTGAAAAACTAATTTACACACCAAAATACACAGCCACATTTTCGAAAATTTTTGCAAATTTTTGAAAAAATAGTTTTCAAGCCTTTCATATTTAAAATAGCTCTAGCTTTTAGCTGGGGGCTGCCGCCCCCAGACCCCCGCCGCTTTCCAATCATTTACCATGGTTTTTTGCATTACGACATGATTACAGGTTGTTTCTGCAAATACATCTGCTTATCCGGTTGCGTATAATTTATTCACGTACAGCGTGCAAATATTTGTAAGATAGTATAGTAATATAGCTAGTACATACGATTCAATATCGTTTCTTGAACCAGGGATGGCGGGGGGCGCCCCCCCCGTCGCGATTCGAAGGCAGGAAAAATTAAGGAGAGAAAGAGGAAAAAGGGCAAAAAACAAAATTTCTCGCCTTCGGCGCGAATTTCCTACATTTTAACCACATATTTATTGCATTTATGAAGAAAAAGCTTGAAATGCATCCGATTTTTCGGAGAAAATTACCACTTTTGCCTAAAAATGTCCAGAATTTTTAAGAATTTTTTAAGAGTTTATGAAAAGAATTAAAGATCCGAAGACCGATTTTATTGCAAAAACAAAAATTTCTTCAACTTCTGGGGGACTCCGCCCCCCAGACCCCCGCTGGAAACATTTTACCGCCCCCTCACGACATCCTGGATCCGCCAGTGTCTTGTACATATATATATATATATATATATATATATATATATATATATATATATATATATATATACATATATATATATATATATATATATATATATATATCTATTGTAAAAAGCAGTGTCTGAGCCACAAAAATTGTTGCTGTCTAGCACAATAGGTATATATTCAAAACGAAAGCTAAAAGAATGCAACTGTTCAATGCGTTTTTGCCGATAATTTTAAAAAATTTCTCAACTTCTTGGGGGGCTCAGAATGGGTGTTTTCTGATCCATATTATGGAAAATTCCCTACAGCAATTAAAGCTTCGAACCTTTTAGTACGTAAACAGAATGTTTGAGAAAAAATTATTCCAAAAAAGTTGGAAAATTAAAGAAATGGATTTCAGTAGGCGAAGTTTTTTCAGAAATTAGAATTTGTCCAAATCCTAGTTTTGGCATTTAATGGATCATATAATCTTTTTAGACTTTTCCATTGCGAATTTTATTACAATTTACAAAATTTCACTCAGCGTCTGGAGGACTCCGCCCCCCAGACCCCCCGCGTGGGTTCTTCTGCGTTACACGGACATTGTCCCCCACGGACGTTACACAAGTGCAGTTGCCAGAACTTTTGATTGAATGATCCGAAAATAACATTAGTTGCAATAAAATAACGCTTAAATTTATTTTATTTCGTATTATATCTCAAAAACAACACTTTTTAGATTTTACACAGCTTCAAA